>BQNB010010586.1:0-80949 GCA_026074375.1 Tanacetum coccineum | reverse complement strand
TTCTTGAAACTACACGGGATTTTACAATTCTTGACAAAACCGGAAAAAACAAGTTAATGTTTCACGGGATTTTACAAGTCAAAGAAATAAACCGTATAATTTTGAAAAAATTGAGTAGTTCGGTTCAAACCAAAGTTAAGTTGTTGGATTTACACTGAACTCCAGTTGTTCGGTTTACCCTACACTTCAGTTGTTCAGTTTACCCTACACTTCAGTTGTTCGGTTTACCCTACACTTTAGTTGTTTGGTTTACACTGAACTTCAGTTGTTCGGTTTACACTGATCTTCAGTTGTTCGGTTTACACTCAAAGCCCAGTTGTTCGGTTTACATTGAAAGCCCAGTTGTTCGGTTCTAACGTAAAAAAATAGGTGTTCGGTTAAAACCAAAAATAGTTGTTCGGTAGCAACAGTGTCGAAACCCAAACTTTTAAAAACACAAAAAGACACCTTTTTGATGGTTGTTTTGCAAAAATTCTTGTACAACTAGTGTTACTAAACCTATAGGAACAAGAAAAATGAAAACTTTAAGGTTTTTAAGCCGAAAAATTTAAAATCAAGATTTTGTTCTTTCTAAAGTTTTCGAACACAAAGATGACCAAAAATGAAATTTTTCTTGATTCTAAGCTTGTACACCTATATCCTAAAGATACTAGATCAAATTTACCAAGGTAAATGATCTTTTAGTGTACACAAGAGCTTCGAAAAAAAAGAACGTACGGACGAGTATGAAGAAAACAAACCAAAACAAACACAAAAACTAAACACACCACTTACCAATTGAAGACTAATCAAATAGCATACTTGAAGAGAGAGAAAGAGGTTGTTTTAGTAAGAGAAATGATTGGATGAACACTTAGAGAAGAAAAATAAACATAAGATGAAATGCATTAATGTGTGAAAAAATGAACAACCAACCACCTCTTTCCATGGCATGGAGAGGTGTATAAATACCCTTTTGGCCGGTCCATGGATAGGCTTTACATGGGCTTTTCCTAACTTTGGCCCGATTAGATTAGTAACATTATATTTGACTAACTAAGGGCTTTGACTAACTATTATTGGAAGTGACCGATACTTTTTGTGTTTCTAACATGTAGTCTCTCATTCGAGTTTCAAAAGTGGTTTCTAACGCTTGTGGTTGAGGGCTTGGACCTGTACGTTCATGAAAAGCGAAAGTGTTCAGAGTTGGTGGTTCATTTTGATTTTGCGAACGGGAGTTCGGATGGGCTGCTTTGACAAAAGCTTGAAGGGCGTGTGCTGAGCTTGATGTGGGCGTCGGTCGTGACCCTTTTAGTTAGAATCTAATTTGGTCTTCGAGCTCGAGAAGTCTCCGGTCAGGTTTTTTTGGGATGCCATGAGGTATAGCACTGGCCTTGACCGGTTTGACGAATTCATTTATTTCATCCCAGCCTTCATGGTCGTAGAGGGCGAGGTTCTCAATGATTTCCCAAGATTCGTCGGTGTTCTTATTGCGGAGTTTGCCGCCAGCGGCACGGTCAATCTCACACTTAAGATGAAAGGAGACATGATCATAAAAAATTTGGATTTGAAGCCAACGATCTATGCCATGATGAGGGACTTTTTGGAGTAAGTCCTTAAAACGAGTCCATGCTTCGGATAAAGATTCTCCATGATGTTGTTGGAACATCAGGATATCATTGCGGAGTTTTACGGTCCTTCCCGATGGAAAGAATTGAGCAAGGAATCGGGTAGTAAGATCCTCCCATGTGGTGATGGATCCTGCTGGAAGGCGTTCAAGCCAATTGCTAGCTTGATCGCGAAGGGAAAATTGAAATAAACGCAGGCGCGTTCTTTCCCTATTGTCACCGTCAAGGTCAAGTGAGTCCACAAGTTTAAGGAAATCCTTGAGGTGTTGATTTGGATCCTCGGACCGAAGTCCGTGGAATGAGCATCCGTTTTGCACCAACCGGATGGTGTCGGATCGAAGAGGTACCACATTGTTCCCTACGGGGAGCTCAATGGTATTCCTATAGCCCTCGTGGCTAGGTTTGGAGTAGTCTCCTAGAGTACGGATAGGATTCTCGTCTCCCATGGTGGTTGACGAGAATGAGTTACGAAACAAATAGCACAAAGAAAAGATAGACTACAAGAAAGCTAATATGCGGAAATTAAAGTCTCACTTGAAAGGATTCAAGCGAGTAGAACTAAGCTAAACTATGATCAAAACCTAACTATTCCCCAGGCGGCGGCGCCAAAAACTTGATGTGCGGTCGTCGTAGGACTTCTACACGAGAAGTTTTACAACTCCCTAGGCAGTGCACCTAATCGTTGTAGTGTAGTATAGGCAAGACTCGGGGTTGTTTATCGTTCACTCGAGGAATAGGTTGGGAAGGCTTGATCACGGTCTAACAGAATTCTAAGGGTTGAGGGAAGATTATTTTTGTATTTTTGTATTTTATGGAAAGCAGTAAAATCATATAATTGGAGGGAGGTTTGGTTTTAGCTATTTAAACTAAATAACAACTACGCTACTGGTGATAACAATAAGATAAAAGATTGTGTTCATTTAATCATGTATTACTCCCTAGATTGCTTCTCCTAGTGTTGTTGCCTTGTCACACTTGTGATGATCTATGTAACTATTTCCTAAGTCATGAACGAATTACACGAACCCGCCGTCTACTTAGTATCCCGTTAGAGCAACGCACCTGTAAGGTAGTATGAAGACTATTACAAGGCCCCTAAGAGTACACTAAGTGCATGTGAAATATATTAAGAGTGGATCAACCATATTAGGGGGCAAGGTAGTATGAAGACTGTTACCCGATGGTATCCTTTCTACACAATCATGTTTTCCTAGACATATCAACAGCGATACAGACAAAAGCTGGTTTTCTAAGACCTAACATGCACATCCATCACAAGAAGCAACATCACTAAGATCTACATTCTAGGTTTCATACAATCATAAACAAACACAATAATAGGTTTAGCCAAGCATGTTAAAGATTAAGCAAGAACAATAAATAATCACACAACACATAGACATATTCAATAATTAAGTAAACCTTACTTGATTAAAACATGAATTGGAAGAAGTACAATAGGGGTTTTAGGCCCTAAAATCGTCTCCTACAGCTGCTAAACAAACTAGGGTTCGTACCCTCTTTTTATTCTAAAGTTACACACTCAAAACCCTAAATTTGGGTTTGTATATATAAGAAAAACGACGCGACGGCGTCGCGTTTTAGTCATGACACCGTCGTAAGTAGAATCTTCTAGATCTGCGTGCGAGTCGGTGCGGGTTGATGCCGTTTCGAAATGTTGTGATGCCGTCACTTTATGGGTTATGACGGCATCATGTATAGCTTGTGACGCCGTCTCCAGGCTCTGTGAGCACAAATCTTCAAAAGTCTTAGCGTTGGTTTGTAATCTTGTCTGTTTCTTCTCCAAATGAGCCCAAGTCATGTGTAAATCTTCCAAATGTCTTCCAAATGAGAAATACCTGAAAAGGAATGATTAAGTACCTATTTTGGGCATAAACACACGATTTTGAGGGTTAAACGACCCCGAAAAAGTGTATAAAATGACACCTCATCATTCACCATCTTCACGATCATAATAACTCCGGATAATTTCTTCGATAATTTTTCATTCTTCGGACGTACCAATAATTGTGTTGGTAGTAAAAATATATGAGTTTTGACTACTTTATACATTCCCATTTGCAATGTGCAAATTTCTTCCCAACCGTACCAAAGATAGAAAATTAACACAAGACTCGGGAAATACATACTATACACTTTAAGCAACTAGCAACTGATAAATGGACTTAATCTAACAAGGTAGACTAAGGTGTAAAGGTGTAACAAAACAAACAGTTGGTGTTATTCCTAAACGATTGGCTCTATTGGTTTTTCTAGGGGTACCTTACTCCTAAGATGAGAGTAAACAAAGGGTTTATACGGGGATTTAACTAACCAGTGTAGTTAGTTAATAAAACAACATTTAAAGGCTTTTTGGGTGTAATCCTAGAAATTTACCAATTTAAACAAGTTACTCCATCTAAATCCATAGTACTCATTATTGTGGTCTCGAATAGATATACTAAGCCAAGTTCTAAAGTCTACAACATCACTGGCACACTCATATTTTTATGGAATTTGGGTAAACATTTAAAATTAAAACCTTAGGGAAACTTTGCAAGTACTTTTGGACACACTAGACACATGATATTAAGAGGTGTATAAATGATTTTGACCAGAAGTGACTTTTACTTGATCAAGTGTAAAGTTGAAGTGACGAGAAAATTAGGACATTTTATGATTTAATGTGAATGCGAACTTGGAAAACAACAGTTAAACGTAAGCCTATAATAAAAGTTTAAATCGATCCCGACCATATCGTATAAGTATTCTAATTAGGTATATTACTTACTTAGGTCTCGAATAGAGTTTGCGTGTTCGCTCGGGATGCATACTTGCTTGATTTGCCAAAACCGTTTTGTACTTCGTCTTTACTATTAAGGTTGAGTTTTCTCAAGTCCTTATTTTACTGTTTTTACAAATTTTTAGGGTGGAAAGCTATGATGTGTCATACTTAAAATTAGCTATGCTCGTTATTTTTTGTTTTAATTTTGAGCATACTTGATACTTGAAAGGTACTTCATACTTGTTGAGCACTTGAACTTATTGACTTTGAAAAACACATTGAAAACTATGATTTTGGTAGTATTGCTTGTTTGATGCTTCGATGGTAAACACACTACTTTTAGATCAATCACGGAGATGCTTCGTGACAAGTCAGTTAGTACTTATGGATTGTGCTTTAGGATATGCACTCCTCACCCCTTGATGCGAGGGTGCATAGTACTAAAGCACTTAGACTAGTGTCATTGTTCACGAGGTCTAATAGTGAAATAACATGAGTCTAGTGTCATCGTGTATGACAGCTAGTAGTGTTACGTATATTTAGTGTTGGCTTGCCACGTGGCGGTTTATGTTGTTATGGTATTTTAGATGCGGCGAATTCGCACTTAAGTTGGTGACCTCGATAACACTATTGCATACATATGATTTGTCTTGTTTTTACGTTTACCTTAGGTAACTGAACTGGCCTCATGATGTAGTAATTGCTTAGCCCATCGATTCTTCTCATGTGTTCAACAGCATCATACCTTTGCATATACCGTTAAACCTTTTAACTTTAACCATGCATGAAGTTGTTTGGTTACTTTCTCAAAGAAAATTATATGCTTCATATACACTCACTACACTATTTACAAATCCTTACATAAAAAGTGCGTTTACTTTATTTTTTGTGGCTTCACTACATCTCTCTCTCTCTTCATATCTCATTCATATATATAAATTTTATAAAATAATAAAAATTTATTTTAATTGCTTACTATAATTTAATATAATTTTTTCTCTCTCCTAGTCAAATCCAAATCTAAATCCAAATTTAAATCCAAATCTTAATCATAATCTTAATCGTAAACCCATCTATAAACCAAACGGATGCTTTGATAGTTAATATGATATATTTTGAAATACATAAACAATGGTAGATATAAAGAGTATGTATATATTGCCCCTATTAAAAATAAACCCAAATAATCAACCAAAATATATGTAGGTAGGGAACAAGATGCAAGTTTAAAGATCATAAATGAAGTTGCGACGTTAGACACACAAAACATTAATATTACCTAACGACTTGAGCTCAATATAGACAACCTAATGACTTAAGCTCAATATCACACTTTTGTCTTGCTCATAAATTGTGTGTGGCTTAGAGTCAGGCACTATATTTAATTGATGTCAGATGATGCAAATAATGCCTTCTGAGAAAGGTTTATGTAACTCATCATTTGAGCGATGAAGAGATCACCCAAAACCAAATGATGTTTCTATTTACATGTTTTCCCATCAAATGTTAGGATTTTTCTTAAAGTTGACAAAGAATACAAAATGTTCCTAACTTTAATTTTATTACTTGCTTACGTAAACGCCATCTTGCTGCTTTTAGGCAAAATCTAGTTCAGGGATTGAGTGCATTGAGGGAACGGAAGTACTGATCCTCTGTCTCCGCCGGTTTTATTACATTTTATTGTTAGAGAAGCAAAGCTAAGGGAGTTTCTTGTTTAAATTCTACTCTTCTTGTTTATTTCATTTCCTTAATGTATAATAGGGATATTGTACAAAACAAGTGGGGGATGAGAGTAGGATTATCAGTTGACCTATTCTTGCCTTCGATTTTCTAGTTTTCTTTAAAAAATGGTGCCAATTTTAAAATTTTTGACATATTTTTCTTACTGAAACTAGAATTATTCTTTGTGAATGCACCTTACCTTTATTATATTGGTGAAGGTTTAAGCCTAATGTTTTCATTTTCATCTTATTATACAAAAATACACCAAAATATTGAGTGTGCCGGTAGTATTATAGACTTTAAAACTTGGCATGTACATCATTTCGAGAAACTAATTGATTGCAAGGATTAAGTTGGTTCGTTGAAGGCAACATTTAGGAATTATACCCAAATAGCCATTTTGTGTGTGTTTATCGTCTTGTTACACTGGACTTGTCGACCCTCCCGTGTTAAAAACACTTCTGATGTTGCATTCATCTTTAGTGAAAGATTCCACTAGATCACCTTGTTAAGGCCAATCTATGTTTTCTTCCCATTGTTTATGTTTCGTTTAACACAATTTTGCCTTTGCCAACACTGTAGTCTATTTGTATCCTAGTGTTGAAATTTTATGGCTACCTAAGTCTTTGGTCAAGAAAATTGGTTCAAAGTTTGGCACTTTCATTAAAGACATATTATTATGAAACATAAGAAGACCCCCCGTTATTATCTACTTTCGTCTACTGTTTATCTCAGTGGGAGGATATGTGATTGTATATACATGGAGTATTGTACAAAAGAAAAGAAAAGAAAAGGTGGTGTAACTATAAGCCACCTAGTGATTTAACTCTTGATGTTGGTTACGTGTACAAAACCAACTAAGTAAAAAGGTGGCGCAACTATAAGCCACCTAGTGATTTTGAGGATGGTGCAACTATAAGCCATCCGATGTATAAAGATGGTGCAAGAATTTGATACTTTTACGGTTATTTTGTTATTTTTAGGTAAAATGCAAGTATGAGACAAGAAACATAGGAAATGGAGCAAAAAATGAAGAAAACACGAATTCTTACGAGACTTTACGGCGTAACCCCTACGATAGTGTTACGCCGTAACCTATTCAAGGCAAGACACGTCATCCAGCAACATTATGGCGTAACCACACGCAAGGTTTACGTCGTAACATTTTTATTATGGAAGGCTGAGTCATCTGATGGTCAATCATTAAGTCGTAACATGGTGACACTTGATTAGTCGTTAACATTTTTTTAGCTTGCAGTTGGAAGTTACGGCGTCAGCAGTTTTACGGCGTAAACCTCTAAAAGGTTACGCCGTAACATATTCGAAATCTATAAATAGAGGCCTCATTCAGACAATTCAACATCAACCATTCCACCACAGCTCTAAGAAGCGACCAAGGCTTCTATACCTCGAAGAATTCCACCAGAAGTCCAAGGGAGATCACACTTAACTTACTTTTGTATTTAATCGTTCATAAACCGCATCTGTAAGAATTATGAGTTTAAAATCCAAGATTACCTTTATTAATTCTTGTTGTGTTGTTGCTATGAGCGGCTAAGCACTTCAAGTGTTGGCCTAGTCATGAATTTACTATCGTTATAATGTTTGTTTCCTGTTAGATTATGGTTTCGTTGGATATCCTTTGACTATCGTGTAACCCTGGGTTTTGGTAGTATTGCGGGTGGTTTAGATCATGTTAATCCTTTTATTAGATTAGCAATTGAACATGAGATTAGCAGGGGTACTAGGGTAGGTTTGAAAACCAGTATCCATAGTGTAGGAATTCGGACCATGTTACCGCATCTATCACTTAATATACTTAAAAAGCACAAGAACTCTTTTAGAGAGTGTTAATAATATATAATTATTTATATTATATATATTATATATATATATATATATATATTCTATATATATATATATATATTGTGTGTGTGTGTGTGGGTGTGTGTTTATTAGGACTAGTTCTTGGGATAGTTTGGGAATTAATCATTATGACTGGTTCGCCTACCTTCGTGACTTCAGGGGATTGGCGGATCGCTAGGAAATTATAAGCTAACTAAAGATATTTATTCAAGGTTTGTCGACTTTAGAAAACACTAATGAAAACTAGAGTGTACATTGACAGAATAACATAGTTATGACGGTAGTAATGAAATGGCTAGGCTAGCATGCCTTTCTCCCTGATATCTTCTATTACTTTTACTTTTTGCATATTTACTTTCTTGTTATTTTCATAAATCAACTTCAAACTATTTTCAAAACGTGACACTTTCAAATTAAAACTAATTGACACTTAGCTCTTAGGACGACCTCGGATTTACCATCTCTACACTACTCACGATCGGGTTCTCTGCCCATTAGTGCATTTGTCAGGTGAATCGAGTTTAAAAAATTTAAAACTTGAACAAAATATATTTTAAAACAAAATACGCATCAACGTTTATACCTTCATGTTCTTGAATCAAAGTTGGAAAAAAGAAGTGTTTTGGGTGTGTGTGTGGTCGGATGCAAGAGATAAAAAGGAAGGAGGAAGAGGAAATTTTCTATGTTGTATGATGTGTGTGTTTTCTTGAAAATCAATTAGGAATTAGGACACTTGATGCTATCTGTGGACAAGCCTAACTAAAAGAATGCCTTTTGTTACCCTTGTGGGGTTCGACCGTCCATGGCATCCTTAGGGGGTTCCTAGGTGCGTTTTGTCACTTGTTGGGTTGTCTATCGCTCTTAGTTCATGATTAAAATATGACCCGTGATAACATCAAATAGTTGATGATTTTAATATCAAATTCCCTATAAAAATGCTTACAAAATATGCTATTAATATATGAAAACGTTACTTAATTGTTAATATTCAGTTTTCAGGGACCAAGTGAGTATTTTAGCAAAATACAAGGGATTTGGACGAAGAAAATTGCATAAAGTAAGAGTCCAGGCAACTTTACGGCGTAACACCTTCGTGGGATTGTAACATTTCAATTTTCAGGTCATTTACGTCTCCTATTTTTAGTCACTATGTATTTTAGTTCTGATCGCGTTTACTTTTTATTTGCTTTGAGCTAAAATCACGTAGACTAGAAATAATCATTTAATTAAAACGGCCATAAAATTAAATTAAGGTTTACATTCAACCAAGTAAGAAATAATTATTAAGAGATAATTATGCACTTTGCGTTATTTTATTTTATTGGTGGTAAAAGGTTTCGTTTCGCAATAAAATCATTTGGAGACACACTCCGGAACTTCCTAGACCTTTAACTGACTCAAACATACAACTTTTTATTACCCTCAACATTTATATTAAATCAATTCTTGTGTAAAACCCCACATAGGAACGGTATATACACACAATAAGCACCTAGAAAATCCTTAAAAATCTCCTAATGATCCTTACAAGTACTAGTACATCCTTGGTTTAATTAATACTTGTCCTAAATGTTCCCTACTAGCCAAATACATAATGGTTAATAACCATTTTGGTTCTCCTTTGCCCTATGCCGCGGTTAAACATGATCCAACACACAAATCCATAAGATTTCATAATCTAGCTCAATCTTGTACAAATATCCTCTAATTAAGAGGTGTACTTGTGTGGTTTAACAAAACAAGGTGTAGTTAACTAGAAAACTTCAAAACCACTAGGGCTTGGATCGGTTTGGTTTGTTTGTGTAACTAGAAACATGTAACCAAGTATTTGCCTATAAATACTCACACAACCTCACCATATTACACTCTTGCAACCCACACATACACGAAACACTCTCTACTTTGCTCTATTTGTTTCGGGTCACCACAGCCGGAGCACTATCTACACAAATATGTCTTCACACTAGTTAATCATCAAGCTAAAGGTTTTACGTTTATGGTTTGAAAGCATGAAAGATTCGGTTTTCAACTAAAGCTTGGGGTATACAAAGTCGGTTTCCGCCACGACTTCAACGTCTCACACATTCAAGAAGCTAGGTCCCTTGTAAGTTCTTAGCTTCGGTTTCATATTCAATTTCATGTTTGGGTTCATGTGTCATAAGGCACGGGTTATTATGTGTTAACAAGCTAAACATGGGTCGTGCCTAGCATGACACAACCCATGTCCACGTCTTACAATATACAACATATATAGACTTGTGTGGTGAACCAAAAGCCATAAGGCACGTAACAAAGATCTTGTGTATAAGCATGAATGTTTAAATATGACATGCACACGTAAAATATTTAACCGAGAGGTTTGATAACTCGTTTGGAAACGGAAACACTTTCATGTCACGTATCATAATACTTAACAACTCGTTTTGCTCAATAAAGGATGTGTACACAATAGTATATGCGAACTAGGGTTGTTTGGGATATGTCGAAATAAGTTAGCAGAAGTTAGTACTGCTAGCAGGGTTAGTACTGCCTAGACAGTTGTTAGTACTGCTAGCAGAGTTTAGTACTGATAGCAGAAGAGTTAGTACTGCTAGAGAGGTTAGTTACTGCTAGCATATTGTTATACTGATGGCTGTATTATAATTTTGTGTGACATCCTGAACTTTCTTGTGTCCAACACGAGCTCAAACAAACTCTAACGAATTTGTAACTCACTAATGGGTTGTATGATACGAGCTAAATTAGAAGTTAATACTGCCAGGCTTAAGAAGTTAGTACTGTTAGCAGAAGTTAGTACTGCTAGCAGAAGTTAGTACTGCTAGCAGAGTTAGTACTGCTAGCATATTGTTAATACTGCTAGTGTATTAATAATACTGTTTTTGACATTCCTGAACTTAAGGGACTATTTGAATACTCATAAGAACCTAAAAATGTATTTTTTTGTAATAATAGAGGACTAAACGTATCTATATGGGAAAACTCCAGGGGTGTAATCGGTAAATATTTTATTTTAATCTATATAGGACTGTTTTTGCCATTAATGAAAACATAAGGGTTTATTTTATATAATTATAAGGAAATTGTTTTTGCCAATAAGGAAAAACCAAAGGGTATTTTTTTATAATTAAGTGATTTAATAAACACTAATGGGCATCAGATAGTCGTAGATATTTATTCGGTAATTATTAACTAAAGTCACGCGAATGATAAATAGGTTGATATTTATTATTTAATACTTACAACCAACTTGTAACTTAATGTATATAGTCGTACACTTCCCAAGAAAGCAAACGGGAAAACGAATTCAATAAACGTATACACCACCCATAAGTGATAACAGTAAATTTAAATCTAAGATAATTTATTATAGTTTTATACATTGGAGTGTTAGCCTAAATAGTGGACTAGACTTGACCATAGTTACTTTGGTACATTGACAGGTGTGAGTCACTACCTGCTTTGGATATATAATATCAATCAAGGACTACCTTTAAGTGAGTTCATGCACCATGTTTTACTGTTATTTAAATGATTTACATCCTATTAGGGTGCGAGCATGCTTGTTTTCTACAAATATTGGATGGAAGTGTACATTTATTTTACCTTGATATCGTGTTTGCCTAAGTTACGCTACCCTTTTATGTCCTGATCATGAACTGTTTAATTGCATAGATGTGCTGGGTGAATTACATTATGTAGGCGCGAATGTTAATGAATAGTTCTATTAGGGATTGTCATCCTCATTTGGGTGACTAGCTATCACAGGAACGAACGCATTACCATTTGTTCGAATTTGGATGTTGCGGGGTTTAGCACATCAATTCGACGAAACACTTGTTGGCAAAATATTTATTTGCATTCATTTTTGTCGAGCTTCTAGTGTCATGAGCTTAGGAAAACATAATTACTTTTTATGATGTTGCATGTGTTGACTCAATATAACACTTGGAATCTTGCGTCCTACATAAGATTATACTTACACCTATTGAATTCACACAAATTTATGTTGACATTTTAATGCATGTTTTTTAGTCAATAAGGCACGGGGTGCGGTGATACATTTGGAAGTCAATAATTGAAGAGTCAACATTAAAGATTTGGGGTCACATACATTTTGGGACAATTTGTTATAACCGGAAATCTTTATTTCTTTGTTGAAACAATTTGAAGCCATGAGCTTGTGTAATGAACCAGAATTTTGTTAATCCAATGTATCTTTTTTCTTTTTTTTAAAATGACACGTTAGTGGTCGTTCTCATATTTGTGTTATTGATCCGATAAAATGTAATTTCCCTCGGATATTCAACATTCCGCTGCGAAACCCAGATTTGAGTTGTTACGTTTGGTATCAGTGGCCTAGGTTCATAGAGAACAAGGTCAAATGTCTTGTCTGGACTATATAACCTTTTCAACACTGTGATTTACAAACGGATGTTTGTATGGACATACACACGTTAATTGTTGCATCAAAATTATGTGCTTACGATGATATGTATGCTTACATGACATGCATTGTTTTAGCATTAGTAGGGTACTAAGTGCTTACATGATCGATATACGTGTATATAAATGCTATTACGTATATTACTATAAGACTTTTATAATTTAAGCTTACAGACATATCATACCGATTTTTCCTATAAGTTATTTTTTGCTTTTGCAAGCAGTCATGTCTTCTGCTTAATCAGTTGTCACATACACCTCTGTCTACACCGACTCTGAGCCGGCAGAGCCTTCTGGGGAGCCGATGATGAGGAGATATCTGAGGGAGGTATTCCACGGGTCATATTATTAGGATACGATAGACTCCCGATACAGCCAGTAGCCCCACCATCACCGGATTACATTCAGGCACCAAAGAGATCCACAGGACACGGCCTGTTCTCAAGACGAGGAATGAGAGTGAGACCTATGTTTTACAGCACATGATCCTGACTACGTGTTAGAGCCTATATACCATGAGTATATACCATTGGAGGATGAGCATGAGTTTCCAGCTGAGGAGCAGCCATTACCTCATGTTGATTCACCCACTGCTGAGTCACCCGGATATGAGTCGGATCCCGAGGAGGATCCAGAGGAGTACGAGGATGATGAGATAGAGGATGGTCCGGTTGACTATCCTATGGACGGGGGAGATGATGGAGATGATGATGACGGCGATTCATCTAGGGATGACGCCAATGATGAGGATGAGGATGATGAGGACGAGGAGGAGGAGCACTTAGCTCCGGCCGACTCTGCTATTGTTGTACCTATTGATGAGCTTGTTTTCCCACCTGAGGGAACAGAGCCTGTTATACCACACCTTTCATTCTTGGAACATTACTATGCACATGATCCTGACTACGTGCCAGAGCCTATATACCCTGAGTATATACCATTGGAGGATGAACATGAGTTTCCGGCTGAGGATCAGCCATTACCTCCTGTTGATTTACCCACTGCTGAGTCACCCGGATATGGTACTGAGTCGGATCTCGAGGAGGATCCAGAGGAGTACGAGGATGATGAGACAGAGGATGGTCCGGTTGACTATCCTATGGACGGGAGAGATGATGGAGATGATGATGACGTCCACTCAGGCTTTCATTGATGCAGTTACTGCCGCATTACCATCACCTCCGCTACCACCACTACCACCATCCCTATACATACCACCACCTGTTGACCATAGGGACGAGATTCTCGAGTCTGAGCAGCCACCTCGCAAGAGGTTGTGTTTGTCCACTCTAGGCTCCCGATATGAGGTTGGAGAGAGTTCTACTGCTAGACCTACCAGAGGTCGAGGGATAGATTATGGGTTTGTCAGCACGGTAGATGCTGAGGAGAGACGATAGAGGATTAGAGATGTTGGGTACGGTATTAGGGATACTTGGGTAGATCCAGCAGAGGCAGTACCTGAGATAGCACCGGTGACCTTAGGATAGGTAAATACTAGGGTCACCGAGCTTGCTGAGGTCCATCAGCATGATACACAGGACTTGTATGCTTTACTAGAGGATGCTCAGGATAGTAGGTCTCGTATATCACAGCGAGTCGATATGGACTCACAGCGGGTCAATTTACTTATGGGGGATAGGATGACTCTCCAGGAGACAGTATAGATGGTGGAGGAGGAGGCCTATGCTTCCCGAGAGGCTTGGGCTCACTCGATAGGATTGAGTCAGACGACACATCAAGAGCTTCAGACCTATCGTGATCATGTGTATGCACACGAGACCCATCTCCAGGCACACCAGACGCAGCTACAGCTGCAGGTTACTCTCATTCAGACACAACATCAGGTACATGAGACTCGCTTTCAGATGCAGCATGCCGAGTTAGCAGCACTTCGAGAGACTGACCATAGACGTCAGGACCAGATGGTAGAGACTCTCCGAGTCATTAGAGGCATGAGGCGATAGATGAGCAACATGCAGACCGAGTTGTTATCACTACGAGAGCAGCAGAGGAGAGCTAGACAGCCAGGACCAGAGGCTAGGATTCCAGATCACCAGGATGCTTCTGAGGATGCTGACAGTCACATCTAATGATTTATGTTATTTTATCTTGCTAGGTCATTATACAGGCATGTTAAGTATTAGGGGTTTTCCCCGCTAACATAGCCTTAGATCTTTTGTATTGTATTATGTGTACTCAAACAACTATTTCATGTAAAACTTTCAAAGTTATGAATGAAATGGATGTGTTATATTGTACTATATACCTCTCTTGTGTTGATATCTCATCTATACATTATTATATTCTGTCATATAACCCCATGGTTTGTATTTTGTGATCTAGACAAATCATGGCACCTACGACCAGAAGAGGACCAAATACCTCTGTTAACAACACCAACCCAAACAACATGACTCCAGAATCCATCCAAGCAATGATTGACCAAGCTCTTTTGCGAAACTCCACCAATGGAGATGGAAGCCACAGTTCGCACGAGGATAACCGAAGGAACGTGCAAACTGCGCGCCCTTGTTTTTACGCTGACTTCATGAAGTGTCAACCTTTGAACTTCAAGGGAACTGAAGGCGTGGTCGGTTTGACTCGGTGGATTGAGAAGATGGAGTCAGTTTTCAATATCAGTGGTTGTGCCATTGAGAATCAAGTAAAGTTTGCCACATGCACTCTGTTAGGTGCTGCTTTGACTTGGTGGAATGGTCAGATAAGAACCTTAGGTCCTGAGGCATATGCAATGACTTGGGAAGTGCTCAAGAAAAAGATGACGGACAAGTATTGTCCGCAGGGTGAAATCAAGAAATTAGAAATTGAGCTGTGGAACCTAAAGGTCAAGGGGAACGATGTTCCAGCATACACTGAACGTTTCCAAGAACTAACCCTGATATGTACCAAGTTTGTTGCCAACGAAACCGAGAAGGTTGACAAGTACATCAGTGGACTTCCTGACAACATTTATGGGAACGTCAAGTCTGCCAGACCCAAGACATTGGATGAGACTATTGAGTTGGCCAATGACTTGATGGATCAGAAACTCCGCACCTACGCAGAAAGGCAGTCTGACAACAAAAGGAAGGCTGATGATTCATCCAGGAACAACCATGGTCACCAGCAACAACCCTTCAAAAGGCAAAATGTCGCCAAGGTCTACAATATGGGGACAGGCGAAAGGAAGCCTTATGGGGGATCTTTGCCCAAGTGCACCAAGTGCCATCTCCACCACAATGGCCCGTGCACCCAGAGGTGCCACAAGTGTAACAAAGTAGGGCACTTTGCCCGCGATTGCAGGAGTACTGGTAACACAAATGTTGCTAATACTCAGAAGGGCAATGGGGCAGCCCCCAAAGGAAATGGTTGTTTTGAGTGTGGAGCACCAGGGCATTTCAAGAGAGATTGTCCTAAGCTGAAGAATAAAGATGGAGGAAATGGGAATGCACAAGGCTGGGTTTATGCAGTTGGGAATGCAGAAAAGAGAGGAAATGCATCGGGAAACCCTGATGCCAATGTCGTCACGGGTACGTTCCTCTTAAATAACCACTATGCATCTATCTTATTCGACACTGGTGCCGATAGAAGCTTTATATCCACTGCATTTAGTTCCTTGATTAACATCGCCCCAACTCCATTAGAAAATTTTTATGATGTCGAATTAGCTGATGGGAAATTAGTCGGGATAGACACTATTATACGAGGTTGCACCTTAAATTTCTTAGACCATCCGTTCAACATAGATCTAATGCCCGTAGAACTAGGTAGTTTCGATGTCATTATCGGAATGGACTGGTTAAGAAGATGTTACGCCGTGATCGTGTGCGATGAGAAACTTGTTTAAGTTCCATATGGGAATGAAACTTTGACTTTTTGTGGCAACGAAAGTAGCAACGGGAGAGAATCCCGGTTGACAGTTATCTCATGTTCAAAAGCTCAAGAGTACATGGCAAAAGGATGCCAGGTCTTTTTAGCGCAGATATCAGCCAAGAAAGAGGAGGACAAGTCAGAAGGAAAACATATAAAGGACGTGCCAATCGTCCGAGATTTTCCTGATGTATTTCCCGAGGACTTGCCAGGTCTTCCTCTGGCTCGACCAATGGAATTCCAAATCGACTTAATTCCAGGAGCCGCACCCGTAGCTCGAGCACCGTATCGATTGGCTCCATCCGAAATGAAGGAATTATCGGAACAATTACAAGAGCTTTCCAACAAAGGATTCATAAGGCCTAGTTCCTCACCTTGGGGAGCCCCGGTCTTGTTTTTCAAAAAGAATGATGGGTCATTCAGGATGTGCATCGACTACCGCGAATTAAATAAACTGACAGTGAAGAATCGGTATCCACTCTCAAGGATCGACGATTTATTTGATCAACTTCAAGGATCCAGTATTTATTCGAAGATAGATCTAAGATTGGGATATCACCAGCTTAGTGTGCGAGAGCAAGACATTCCAAAGAAAGCATTTCGAACTCGGTATGGCCATTACGAGTTCCAGGTTATGCCATTCGGACTGACAAACGCACCTGCGGTATTCATGGACCTCATGAACCGAGTGTGCAAGCCTTACTTGGATAAGTTTGTAATTGTCTTTATTGATGACATACTGATTTATTCAAAGAACGAGAAGGAACACGAAGAACATCTTAAGGCAATTTTGGAATTGCTTAAGAAGGAGCAGTTGTATGCTAAGTTTTCAAAATGTGAATTTTGGATCCCGAAGGTACAATTTCTTGGACACGTCATAGATAGCAGAGGCATACATGTGGATCCAGCCAAGATAGAATCTATCAAAGATTGGGCATCTCCTAAGACACCAACGGAGATCCGCCAATTTTTAGGTCTTGCTGGTTACTATCGAAGATTCATCGAAGGATTTTCAAAGATTGCTAAGTCAATGACGAAACTTACTCAGAAAGGAATCAAGTTCGACTGGGGTGAAAAGGAAGAGAACGCTTTTCAGTTAATAAAGCAGAAGTTGTGCAGTGCACCAATTCTGGCTTTACCTGAAGGAAGCGAAGACTTTGTGGTCTACTGTGATGCGTCACACAAGGGTTTAGGTGCTGTATTAATGCAGAGAGAGAAGGTGATTGCTTATGCTTCTCGACAACTAAAAGTTCACGAGAAGAACTACACCACTCATGATTTAGAACTTGGATCGGTGGTATTTGCTCTAAAAATATGGAGACACTATCTTTACGGAACCAGATGCACCGTGTTCACCGACCATAAAAGCCTACAACACATTCTCGATCAGAAGGAGCTTAACATGAGGCAACGCCGTTGGCTAGAATTGTTAAGTGATTACGATTGTGACATTCGTTATCATCCAGGGAAGGCAAACGTAGTGGCCGATGCGTTGAGCCGTAAGGAACGGATTGAGCCATTGCGGGTTCGAGCCTTAGTTATGACCATTGGCTTGGATCTTCCCTAACGAATTTTAGAAGCTTAGATCGAAGCCCAGAAACCAAAAAATCTTGTGAATGAAGATGTAAGCGGTATGATCAGAAAAGGATATTACCCATGTAAAAGTTGGAACACGCGCCGACAGAATTTATGTTTTACACGACAGGAGTTGGTTACCTGGATGGGAGACCTAGATCCTGTGATTATGCATGAATCTCACGTAAGTTAGAATACTTATCCATCCCAGTTTGAAATGATGTCACAGACATGAAAAAGCTATATTGGTGGCCCAATATGAAAGCTGACATCGCCACATATGTTAGCAAATGCTTGACATGTGCAAAGGTCAAGGCCGAACACCAAAGGCCATCGGACTGATAGTTACAACTAGCCAATCCGAGTGGAAGGGGGGGATAATTCACGATGGATTTCATCACCAAGCTTCCAGGTCGTCACAAGGTTTTGACACCTTCTGGGTGATTGTGGACCGACTTACAAAATCTTCTCACTTCTTGCCAAGCTAAGGGAGAATGAACCATTAGCAAGTTGGCAAGGTTGTACTGAACAGAATAGTAGCAGACACGAATAACCTGTTACTATCTTGTGATGTGATGGGGAGATTCAACATCAAAAATTTCTAAAGATAATTTCAGAAATCTTTGGGTACAGATTTAAGTATGATCACTGCGTATCATCCTGAAACTGCAGGCAGAGTTAAGAGAACTATTCAATACTCTAAGACATTGTTTTTACATGCTTGCGTGATCCGATTTTGGAAAAGAGATGGGTTAAGCATTTTTCACACTAGCCGAGTTTTCATATAAAACAGTTATCACATAGCCATAAAGGCCGGCACCCTTATGATGGCACTTTAGGCCGAAAATGTCGATCACTTGTGTGCTGGGCAAAGTTAGGGAAGTTCAACTGACTGGTTTCGGAATTGATCCAAGAAAACAACGGAATAAGATGTCTCTGATAAGCAGGAATTCAAGCTGCTTCAGGATCGCCAAAAGAGCTACGCGGATGAAGTTGAAGCCGAATGGAGTTCGAAGTTGGGGATAGGGTTATGCTTAAAGTCTCACCTTGGAAAGGGGTTGTACGATTCGGTAAGCGGGGTAAGTTGAACCCAAGATATGTCAGACCTTTCAAGGTGTTAGCCAAAGTTTGGAAAGTTGCCTACAGGTTGGAACTTCCTCAAGAGTTGAGTAGAGTTCACCATACCTTTCTCAAGTGGTCTAATTCTAAAGAAATGTATGCGACGAAACCATTAGTCATGTCGTTAGAGGGAATTCACGTTGACGATAAGCTCCAGTTTGGAGGAAGTCCGTTGAACTCATAGAACTGGTCGAATCATCACGATTGAAACGAAAGCGGATACCAATTGGTATAGTGGTTCGCTGGAACTCTAGGAGAGGTCATGAGTTCACCTGGGAACGTGAAGATTCGTTCAAACAGAAATACCCCACAGCTTTTCACAAACCGGGCTACATCATCCACTACAAGGTCTTAAGCTTTGAGGACAAAACTCTTTTAACGGGTAAAGACTGTAACATTTCTCAATTTCAGGTCATTTTACGACTCCTATTATTCGTCACTATTTATTTTGGTCCGATACGCGTTTACTTTTAAATTAACTTTTAAGCTAGATCGCGTAGACTAGAAATAATCATTTAACGTAAATGGTCACCAAACAAATTAAGGTTTACATCAACCAAGTATCATATAATTATTAAGAAGTTAATTATTAACTTTACGTACTTTATTTTTATTGGTCACGTAAAGGGCTTATGTTTCGCAATAAAATACATTTGGACACACCCCAGAAATACCTAGACTTACCTAGACTCAAAACCAATACTCTTTCAAAACAAGTATACACAAATTAAATCAAATCTAGTGTTAAAAGTCTATGTTGGCTGAATATAGGCAAGAGGGACATAACCATTTGTCACATGTTCTAAATCATTAAATAACTCTAAGTACATGTCCATTTTTAAGGTAATTAAAACTAGTATTGTTATGTTACTAGAAGATCTCAAAAACTACTCTTTCGCCATGTAATCCCACCACGTCCCATACATAATATACACCTAGAAATTCTTCCTATATGATCCTTAAGTACATGGACAAACCCATGTTTAATTAAAACATGTACCATATGTTCCTAGTTAACTCATTACACAATGGTTAATAACCATTTTGCTCTCCTTTTTCCCTTGGATACCCGACCACATGCATGTATGTACACAAATCCATAAATTTCCATAATCTTGGTAAATCTTGTACCAAAATCTTGTAATTAAGAAAGGGTACTTGGGGTGTTTAACAAATCAATGTGTAAGTAACTAGAACCCATAAAAACCACTAGGTATTAAGCTCGATTTGGTTTGTGGTGTGACTAGGAAATGTTAACTAGATAACTTGCCAATTAAATTCACCACACATTCACCATGATTACATTTACAACTTACACTCTCTCAAACAAGAAACAGTACACCTTCCTCTGCGTCGAGTCTTAAACGCAAGCAAAACACTCCATTTTACTTCATATTGAACCAAACAATATACACTGGGTTTATATTACAATTGCATAAGGGGTACATAAGCCAAGGTGTTGGATACTACAGGCCATTACTCGAACCAGGAACTCTAGGTGACCTTTGTAAGTCTCTCATGAATTATATATTTTATATTTTAGTTTTCCTTTTGATTTTCTAGACTTGTGTCATGATAAATATATGGTTTCACGCTAACATATAAATGGTATGTTATACTTGTGTGGTTGTAAGAGAACCCATTAAAACGCATGTACAAAAATGATTGACAACAAACTTGGGCGTAAATGCTTTGCTTATAAGAAAACTTGGATCATAACGCGAATAAAGACCCTTGTATACGAGTTGTACCAAAAACCATACGTAAACCTTTAAGGTAAACGCGACGTAGTGGCTTGGGAACGAATATGCAATGTTAATAAATGTTTTCATGTAAAATCCGACGTATATATAAGTTAAACAAATGACATATAGTCACTTTTATTTTGGGTAAAATTTTTGAAACTTTACATGTTGCCTTGAAGAGAAACGGGCCACAATGGGGCCTTGTTATAATTCAATCATGACCACGCTATGGCCTAACGGCCCACATGCCTAACGTGGGGGACCCATAGTTTATTTTTATTTTTAAGCTCATTCGAGCTTATTGTTAGGATAGGAAGCTTATTAGACATGAAATATAACAAACATGCCTGAGGTGAACTTCTAATGGGCCTTTCTAGCCCATATAGCCACGTACGAGACCAAAAGGGCCCAATAAGCTAACCCGATGGGCCCATAGCTTATTTATAAGCTCCACGAGCTTATTTAAGAGAATCTCATGCGCTATTGGCTCAATAGACCTTAGGGTATGGTTTTAAAACACAGTCGGATCCCTTAAATGGGGGCTTGTTTAGGCCATTACCGTGAACCATAAAGCCCATAAGCCACAAATAAAGGCTTAGACAATTATTTTATGAGCTTAAACTGCTTATAAGTCTATAATTAATCCTAACAAGCTAATGGACCTTTAAGTGAGACATGCCAACATCTTTAAAACACTAAATCGACTCGTAATAGGCCCAAAAAGCCCATTACCGGAGGCTTATTTGCTTATTGGATAAGCCACGAAGTAAAGTCAGCTTAATTAGACCCAAACAAGCTTAATAAGTCTAGAAAATAAGTTGTATAATGTATGAAACCCTTTTTACAAACTTTCAGGTTGAGTTATTGGGCTAACGAGCCCAATAAGCTAGAATAAGCTCAAATAAGCTCATCCGAGCTTATTTTTTAGCTTATCAGTTTTTAATAAGCTTAAGGTGGGCTTATGTACTTTTTAAATTTCATGTGACCTTTAAAATAGCTTATGGACCTTAAGGGCCAAATAAGGCTCATTAAGCCCAATAATCATAAATAAGCTTATCCGAGCTTATTTATAAGAAGTTTCAGTTTTTGTGACTTATTTGGAAGTAATAAAACTAATTACCACTTGTTAGAACTTAATCGGGCTTAAAATGTGATTTTTACAAGTTAAGGGACTAAAAGTGTCAACTTTGAAACTTGAGGGTTCAAATATGTCAACTCACTATTTTTGTAAGTTGAAGGACGGTTTTTGTCATTTCTGAAACTTTATGGACTATTGAAACATATAAGGACCTAAAGTGTAATCTTGTAAAGTTGAAGGGCCAAAAGTGTACAAGTGGAAACTTAAGGGTTTAAAAATGTAAAATAGTATATATTTCATAAACCTAGGGGCTGTTTTGAAATTATGGAAAACCTAAGGGCATTTTATAAACAAAAGTGATTTTATAAACACTTAGCGTACCGGACGAATTACATTCGGATATTATACAAGTTAACCGACGACTTAATAAATAGGAATATTTATTAATAACGTTTATACGTATACTAAAACGTGTGAAATCGTATACCTTCCCAAGAGCCATCATGTGAATACAAATACAATAAACATGTGCACCACCACACAAGTGATAATAGTATATATAAACTAGCAATTTATTATAGTTTATACATTAAGTCTTTAGCCTAAACTTGTAGACTAAGATCTGACCGTATTTACTTAGGTATATGGACGGTGTGATACAAGTCTGCTATACTTTTTACTAAGGTGAAGTTCATAAGCCCATGTTTTACATTATTTAAATGATTGACATCGTTGGGGTGAGACATGCTGTGTTTTACAAATTTGGACGCAAGTGTACTTTTATAATTTGATTCCGTGTTTGCCTAAGTAGCGATAACCCACTGAGCCTTTTATCATGAAATGTCAATTGCTATGATTGCTGAGCGTGGGATGTTTTTAAATAGATTTATTTGGGATTAACGTCCCCGTTTGGAAGTGAGTATCGTCACGATGGCGGTTTGCCGGACAACAAACGTATACATGTCGGATTTGGATGTTGCGGGTTAGAACATCATTCAAGGGATTCATTCTCAAATTTATTGTATCCATATACGTCGAGCTTCGGTGTCATGAAACTTAGGAAAAACGTAATTACTTTTTATGGATAGTGTCTTTGGCATCTGTTGCTTAATCATACACTTGGAAATCTTGCGGTCCTACAATTGATTTACATAAACCTATGAATTCACCAACTTTATGTTGACGTTTTAAGCATGTTTTTCTCAGGTCAATAGGGCACGAGGTGCCAAGATACATTGGGGGTCACTCTGTGGAGAGTCAATATTAAAGATTTGGGGCGTATTACATTTTGGGACATTTTTTATAAACCGAAATCTTTACTTATGTTGTCAAACAATTTGAAGCCACGAGCTTATGTAATGAACAAGTATTTTGTTAAATCCAATGTATCTTTTTAAACGACACGTTTAGTAGTCGTTCTCATATCTTGTGCTATTGATGTATGAAGTAACGCCCTAGGATATTCAACATTCCGC
The DNA here is from genome assembly GCA_026074375.1 of Tanacetum coccineum. Classification (NCBI taxonomy): domain Eukaryota; kingdom Viridiplantae; phylum Streptophyta; class Magnoliopsida; order Asterales; family Asteraceae; genus Tanacetum; species Tanacetum coccineum. The sequence continues at coordinate 57,667 of BQNB010010586.1, read as the reverse complement.
TGCTACCCAGATTTGGGGGTGTTACATGTATCATATGTGTATGATAGGTTAGTATTGTGACACCTTGAAAATTTCCGATCAATAAATTATCCGTTTCTGTTTAGTAGTTTGAATTTTTAAAAGTTTCGTTTAACTTTTTCGTTTAACTGGGAAGTTTTCCCGCTTTTATCCGAGAATCGTCGCCGGGAGCAAACCGGGACACCTAACGTTGTAGTATTTTGGCAATAGCTACATTTTTATATATTAAGGCAATATTTAAAATTTTATAATTTTCTGAGATACCGTTATTCATTTCGTTACTTGCGTAAATCGTATTTATTTTAAAAATGAGCATATGCATGGAAGGCTTAGAATTAAATGCAATGAACACTAGGCATATTAAAATAATTGATAACCCATTTAGTACCCCCCTTTCTTTTGCTTGCATGCGTCCAAAACCAACACCCTTAAACCCTTGGATGCCATTTTGAATTCAAAATCAATAAGACAAAGTTCCAACTCATGTTTTGTCCTAGCTTCATTGTGATTGGGAGATCATTTTGGTCCCCTCTCCCTTTCTTATCCTATTATACGCACACACACTTACACACTTTTAGTGTGTGAAGTAAACTTTGCATTTATAAACCTTGTTGCTTCTCAGTTTCTTATTTCATTTCACACACACACTTAGCAATTGAGTTTTCTTTGCTCTCTTGTTCTCCCTAACCCACGAAAACACACACACACACATACATAAATTCATAATTTTCCATCTTTGATCAAAAACTCTCGAAGATTTGTTGAAGGTTTGATCATTTGTATCATCCGGGTATTTATTAAACAACGTTTGGGTTGTTTTAATCTTGTTCATCCTTCTAAAAACCTTCAATCTTTGTAAGTCTTCAAATCTTTTCATAACTTGTACTTTCCTAATCATCTTGATGCATACATGCTAGTTGTATAACTTATTTTGTAAAAACAAAGATTTTAAAACTACATAAACCTTAAAAGGTTGTGCATATATTTGGAAAATAAATAAAAGAAATATAAGGAAATCATAGTTTTGTGATCGTGGTTATTTTCATATAATAAAAGTGCTAGCTTAAGGCTTATTGTTTTCGGCTTATGTTAATAAGCTTTTGGAAAGCTTATTTTAATTATTTTTGAGCTTATATGGGCTTATGCTTGGGTTGGCCCAAAATAGAAAAGAAAGAAGAAGTGTTTGCTTAGCTTATTTTATTTCGGCTTATATTTGTTAACTTAGTTTCTAGCTTATTTTGAAAGGACAAATGATAAACTTATTCGGCTTAATAAATAAGCCCGAATATAGCTTATTGGGCTTATAGCCGCGTCCACATACAAGGCCCAACAACATGAGCTTATTTTCAAGCTTATGTGGCCGGCTTATTATTGAGTGGCTTATTGTGAGCTTATTAATAGCTTATTATTAAGTCGCGTGTTTATTATTTAATGTTTTGCTTATCGGACGATATGGATAAGTAAAACTATATTTTTGGACTTAACGGGCCAAGGCCGAACATAAATACAATACACCAAGGCGTAAAGCTACGGTGTAGCTTATTGAATAAGTTCATGAATAGCTTATTTAATAGTGTACGACTTTGACGCTATACATTTAACTTATTATAAATGTTGGACGTTGCGAATAATAAGAGATTTGATGATGTATAGTTTGTAATTATGAAAAGTAGATTGGAAAGTGATTTGAAAATGGTTTTAAAATAAAGTCTACGACTTTGGAAAACGTGTAAACACGAACGGGTCATGCCGAAATTTTTATAAATTATTATACTTAGAAAAATACAAAATAGAAACTCACATGGATAAAATAGATATGGGAATTAATAAAGTGCGAACCATATATATATATATATATATATATATATATATATATACACACACACAATATATATATTTTTACTTAGACATTTATATGTATATAATATTAATATACGTACTATTATTTACTCTTTTTACTTACGAAAACATTTTTTACTATTATACGATCACAAGCGTTAATTTTTGTAAACATATTATCAAAAGTACACTAGTATATGCTTATGCATTATCCGTAATTCGTTGTTACTCCGACATTAAACCAAACCCTCATTTCATAGGTTGTCTTTGTGAACTGTTATTCGTTATCGTGTGATTTTATTCTAGACTATTCTTTTTCAATTCACCAATCGAGGTGAGTTCATAGCCTACTCTTTATCATTTTGAATATTGTTTATAATTGGGGTGAAAAACATTGCTTGTTTTTAAAATGGACACAAGTAATATTACGTGAGAAATTCCCGGTTACGTTGTTGCCTAAGTTGGTTTAGACCACTATTGGCCGGAATTATCATTGAAACTGATAATTTCTTAACCGGAGGGACGGTTAAGGAGACGAGTGAATAAATAGATCTATTGGGACTAATTATCCCTATCAGGGTATGAAGCACTTTCTAGTTTGAGATTTCCAAGGACTAACAGATATATGTCATGTCGAAATTAGTTAGGTGGTCTTTGGTCGGACACCTGTAGGGCAAGTCTTTTATAGCACTGTACATGCTATCTTTCAGTATTAGCTTCGATGCCATGAGCTTAGTGCAACGTAAATGCCTCTTTATGTGAAGTTGTATTCTCTCTAATGTCGCATACGTTTTTCATTAATCTTGTGGTCCACTTAATACATTTGAACAAAGAACCTATGAATTCACCTACTTTATGTTGACGTTTTAAGCATGTTTTTCTCAGGTGCTTAGCTATGGATGTGTTGCTTGATCTTATAGTCAATTGCTCTGAATAGTTTTCCAGATTTCATCTATGTTATTTTAAATACCGTTGTTGAACTTATTTAAGCTTCCGCATTTTAACTTTGAATCTTTTAAATTTGATGGATGTAAAACTTATTATTATTTTAAATTTATGCAATGGTGTTTATTTTTAAAACGTACCCTTAGAGATCGTTATTTATGCTTTGTACTTAAGATATTGGATGACGTCACGCCCCCGGACAATAAATCGGACGAGACCCTGTTTGGGGTTGTGACAGATTTGTATCAATAGCCAAGGTTATAGAGAACCAGGTAGTATAAACTAGGTCTGACTAAACCAGTATGTGATCTACATGTTATGTGCCTTACGTGATTTTTACATATACATATATGTATATGATACTATGGTAATTAAATACTAATGATAACTATATTACTATATTTGTTGCATTTCTTTTTTTCGGGGTGGTACTTCATCAGATGGTTTATTCATTCACTCATTCATCTATGCACTCATTTACCCATCCATTCATTCATTTCATTCGTTCATTTACCCATTTATTCATTCTTTCCCGCATCATGCATGGTTGGTATAAAGGATATTTATATAAACATTTGCTTGTGCAGGTCATGGCTAATTCTGTTATCTCAGTTTCTTCGGATTCATTAGAGGATAGCGTGGGGACACCTGTTGGATGAGTTATCTTGTTCGGTACTATCCTACTCTAATTCCAGACACTAACCTTCTGTGATTCCATACTACCTATATTGAATTTACCTACCTACTGTTTCGACTATATACATCAGCACCGATTATACCGCGCATCATCAATTATCCCCATTAATACGGAGTTTGATCCATCGAGGTCTATCATCAGATTCGTATACCACACTACCAGCTACTTCACATTTCTTTCATCGACGATATTTATTTTTTTTTTTTTTATTTTTTTTCCTTCAAACAGTGATTTTACCTGATACACCACCATCACCTACCTATGGTACACCATTCACTGAGACTACCCTTTCTACTCAGAGGTCACCTACAACATCTGGTGCACTTCGACGTCGAGTTATGGTTCTTGCACCGGGACAACCTATCCCTCATGGTCGACCGTACCGCTACCATCTTAATGGGCCGGTACACATGATGACTGCGAGGAAGAGGGTTGGACCGATGCCTACTCATCGTCTTGCCGTGAGACATTCAGTTGACTATTCTTCTTCGGATCATTTTTCTTCGGATGATTCATCATCGAGTTCATCATCAGAGACTTCATCAGATTCTTCTGCAGATGCTTTATCTGATTCTGCATCTAGTCGTTCATCTTCTGATCATTCATTACCAGCATCACCATCGGGTACGAGATCTAGTCATCGATTATGTTTATTAGTACCGAGTGTTTATCGTTCATCTGCTATTTCTGAGAGACCATCTTATGATTCTTCTTCTACGAGCCTTTCTCGCAAGAGGAGTAGATCCCCTGTTGCATCTGTACCATTATCTTCACCTACCCTTGGAGCATTGTCTTATGCATGTACTGATCTTCCACCATCACCTAAGAGGATTAGGAGTCCTGAGACAGCTACGGATTTAGAGGGTTGTTTGGAGGATAGTTTTGAGCCATATGTACCTAGAGAGGTTGGATTGGGAGTTGACTTTGAGGATGAGAGTACTGAGCCGTCTAGGTCTAGAGGGAATGATTTAGAGATAGATGTTGATGTTGAGAGGAACGATGGGATTGAGATTGACCCCGAGATTCAGGCAGAGATTGACGAGTGTATCGCTTATGCGGATGCCCTTAGAGATAGAGGGATTAATGCTAGAGTTGTAGTTGAGGCTATCGATCGAGAGGAGATTAAGATGGGTATGAGAGGCCTAGTTGAGGTTAGAGTGGATAGAGTTACTCACCTAGTGGTAGCTGATGATATCCCTGAGCCTACTCAATAAGGAGCTGTAGAGGTTACGTATGAGACTTTAGGAGATTTGGTTCAGAGGTTTCATGATCATACTAAGGAGATTCCGGTTTGTCGTGTTCAAGTTATTGAGAGTGTCCAAAGGGATCAGGGACACAGGATCGTAATGACGGGACAACAGAGTGCTGATATGTTGTAGAGGATCGGAGAGCCAGAGCGGGATAATAGGAGACTTAGAGACATTGTGGATGTTAAGAGTTAGAAAGTTACTCGATTTCGGCGTAGTGAGTTGCGTACGCAGAGGGAGTTGAGACAGATTTGACATTTTAGATTCTATGATCGTATGAGGATTTCTAGGCTTGAGGGTTGTGCCAGGAGGCATTTGGGTTACCGTTCTTAGATTGTTTCGCGATTATCCTAGTATTGACTCGTAACGCCTAATATTAGCTAATTGTAGGGATTTGTAAATCCTATATTTTGGAACAATATTGTAACATTTTGTATTGATGATATGAAATCAAATGTTACCATTCTATATTCGATATTCCTAACTTAATGATATATTTTCTTTTGCCTATTACATATTGCATTATTACTGAATCGTGGCATTATCATGAAGTTATTATGATTTTGTATTTCCGTATAATAAAACTTGTTATTTTATTTTTGAACCCCGTTAACAATCCTATATCACCATGGAATTTCATTGCGTCGTGCATTGTTATATTGTAGGACAATGCCTAACACCTGATTTGGAGCATCAAGGACACGTGAAGGAGTTAACGAGCAAGTTGATTGCCAAATAGCAGGAGCATTGAGAGCTCGTACCCATGTCAGAACCTGGACCCCTTATGGGAAATGAGGGTGGACAAGAAGTAAATGGAAATGGAGGAAATAGGAATAGAGGAAATGGAAATGGTAATGGAAACGGAGGAGAATATGGCTATAACTTCAGAGGATTTATGCCTGCTAGAGAGTGAACATATCAAGACTTCCTGAAGTGCCAGCCACTTAACTTTAATGGAACAGAAGGAGTTGTTGGGTTGACTCGTTGGTTCGAGAAGATGAAAACATTATTCTACATTAGCAACTGTCCAGAGAAGTACCAAGTGAAGTATGCTTCGTGCATGCTTCTGAACAGTGCATTGACTTGGTGGAACTCCCATAGAGAACGATTGGATTGAGCCGCCTTATGCATGGGAGCTGGGTAGAGCTTATGAAGTTGATGACAGAAGTGTACTGTCCCAGAAATGAGGTTCAAAAGATGGAAACCGAGTTATGGAATTTGGTTGTGAAGGGGAATGATTTGACTGCTTATACCAGAAGATTTTAGGAATTGGCGTTGTTGTGTACCAGAATGGTCCCAAATGAGGAGGACAAAGTTGAGAGATTCGTAGGAGATTTGCCTGACAATATTCAGGGAAATGTAATCGCTGCTGAAACCCACTAAACTTCAAGATGCAATACGTGTTTCCAACAACTTAATGGATCAAAAGCTGAAGGGATATGCTAGAAGTGCTGAGAACAAAAGAAGGTTGGATAACAACATAAGAGACAATCGTGGATAGCAATCAGTTTTTAAGCGGCAAAATGTTAGAGGCCAGAATGTGGCAAGAGCATACACGACTGGGAACAATGAGAGAAAGGGGTATGTTGGATCCTTACCCTACTGCAGCAAGTGTTAGATACACCATGCAGGGCCGTGTACTGTGAGATGTGGAAATTGTAAGAGAGTTGGTCATATGACCAGGGATTGTAAGGTCACTGTTACTCCAAACACTCAGAGAGCCCCAGTTGGAAATCAGCAGGGTATTGTTTGTTATGAGGGGTGGAGGTGGGACATTTTAGGAAAGATTTGTTCCTAAGATGAGAAATTCTAGAAACCGGGAACAAGGACCGGAACAAGAATGGGGAACAAGACTAAAATCAGATGGAGTAACGAAGTACAATCAAGGGCTTACGCCATGGTGAGGAGGAACAAACCTTAATTCAAGGTTGTCACAGTACGTTCGTCTCATAATGTTATGCTTCTATGTTAGTTGATTTGGGCGCCGATAGAGTTTCGTGTATTTTACTTTAGTGCTTTGTTGATGTTGCACCCATCTACCTTTAGACAAACATTGAGTATGCCATAGAACTTGCCGATGGAAGAATTTCAAAAACAAATGTTGTCCTTAGAGGCTGTACGTTAGCATTATTAGGTCATCCGTTCGACATAGATCTAATGCCCGTGGAACTTGGTAGTTTCGACGTCATCATCGGTTGGATTATTTGGCAAAGTACCACGCGTTAATTGTTTGCGACGAGAAGGTCGTCCGTATACCTTATGGAGATGAAGTGTTGATGTTCGAGTGTTGATGTTGATGGCAAATAAGTCGAAGCTGAATATCATATCGTGTACGAAAACCCAGAAGTATATTGAGAAAGGATGTCAAGTATATCTTGCCCAAGTTACGTCTAAGAAGACTAAGGACAAGTCGGAGGAGAAGCGACTTGAGGACGTGTCAATCGTACGGGAATTTCCAGAAGTCTTTCCAGAAGACTTGCCTGGGCTACCGCCTGCTCGACAAGTTGAATTCCAAATCGACATAGTCCTTGGTACTGCACCTGTAGCATGAGCCCCGTATCGATTAGCACATCCAAATGCAAGAGTTTTCCACTCAGTTAACAAGAAACTTTCTGACATAGGATTTATAAGACAGTTCCTCACCCGGGAAGCTCCGTTTTGTTTGTCAAAAAGAAGAGTGATCTTTTGGTATGTGTACGACTACCGTGACTAAACAGACTTATGTAAGAACCGATACCCACTTCCGAGAATCGACGAATTGTTTGATCAACTTTAAGGGTCAAGAGTCTACTTTATGATCGACCTGAGATATGGTTATCACCAACTCAGAGTTCGAGAGGAAGACATTCCCAAGACCGCATTTAGGACTCGCTATGGTCACTACGAGTTCCAAGTAATGCCGTTTGGTTTGACTAATGCACCGACAGTATTTATGGATTTGATGAATAGGGTGTGCAAACCGTATTTGGATAGATTCGTGATCTTGTTCATCGACGATATTTTGATTTACTCCAAGAGAAGAAATGAGCATGAAGGACACCTTAAGTTAATTCTGAGGTTACTTAAGAAGAAGGAGTTGTACGCTAAGTTTTTGAAGTGTGAGTTTTGGCTGTCGAAGGTATAATTTCTCGGTCACGTGATTGATAGCGAAGGCATTTACGTTGATCCCGCAAAGATTGAGTTATCTAGGAATGGGCGACACCCAAAGACACCAACCGAGATTCATCAGTTTCTAGGTTTGGCCGGTTACTATCGACAATTTATCAAAGGTTTCTCAAAAATCGCTAGGCCTATGACGAAGTTGACTCAGAAAAGCATAAAGTTTGATTGGGGAGAAAAGGCAGAAGCTGCGTTTCAGTTGTTAAAACAGAAATTGTGTAGTGCACCAATATTGGCTTTACCTGAGGGAAGTGAGAACTTCATGGTATATTGCAATGCCTCGCATAAAGGGTTGGGCGCGGTTTTGATGCAAAGGGAGAAGGTCATAGCTTACGCATCCCACCTACTCAAGGTTCACGAGAACCACTAATGCCCGAATTATCATGAATCGTCAATTGCTTAACCGACCGTACTGGTTAAGTAAGCGCGAATATTGTAAATAGATCTATTGAGACTAATTATCCCTATCCGGGTAAGTTGTGACAACTGAGATTTTAGCAGGTTAGTTAAAGCCTGTATAATTCTGTTTATGTGTGTCATTATGTGTTTTATATGTGTATGAGATGGAAGTACATGGATGATGAATCATGGTACTTGTGGAAATGAAATTATTTGAAAGCTTTTCGTAGTTTCAAATGTCGTGTACATAATATTCTGTGTACGTACTTTGTATATGTAATTCATATTATATATATTAGTTTAGTAATTTATAGATTGTAGAGTACTATCTATTTTTAAAATAGTTAGAATCGAAGGTTAGTTTGAAAACTAGTTAGAAAATTCAAGGTTTATCAAAATAATTAAAGGTTTTTACTTATAATTAAAGTAAATGTATAATAAATAAATAAAAGAAAAAAATAATTAAAAGGGTGGTTGTGTGGATCGGCCGAACAAGGGAAGAAAAAAAAGGAAAGAATCCCAATTTGATTACAACTTGTTTTTGGTAATTATCTTTTCCTAAGCCTATAAATACAAATCATGACTTAATCAAAAATCATTTTTTTCTCCTCTTCTCTCTCCTTGTCCGGTCGAACAACACAAAGAATAAAGGGAAACCCAAAAATTTTTAGGGTTTTGATTTTCAAGAGTTAAGGTAATATTTTCTAAATCATTTTTCAATTCAATTGATTTTATTTAACGTAACAATCATTAAGGATGGATTAGGTTATTGTAAATAATCTGTAATTAAGAGGTTTTGATCATCAAAAATCATTTTAGGGTTAATAATTAGGGTTATGGGTAAGTTAATTAGGGTTAATTATGCTAAATTCGGAATAGAAATCTGGGCAGAATTTTAGGTCATCTTGCGAGAGCCATATCTCGGTCATACGGATAGCTTTTATTGATTTTCTTGAGCCTAAAATTAACTACAGAGAGTCTACTTTCCAACCCAAGTGGTTTCATGAATTAAAAGTGAGTGGAAGTTAGTCAAATTAATCAAACAAGATTCGTTGTCAAAACTGAGTTTTCGGGGCAGATTCTGAGTTGTGTTTGTGAGGTCAAAAACCATATCAAAACGTCTTTTTAATTAATGGGCTTGCTACTGTAGCAAGTTCATGATGTTTATGATTTTCTAGAATTTTTGTAGAATTTTCCTAAGTGTTTAAATGGGTCTGCTCAAGCTAAACTTTTTGAAGGTCGAATCAGGTCAAATTCTGGACACTTTGTGATGTTGAATTTTTATAAAATGGTTACACTCACTATTATTTTTATCCAAAAATCATAGAAGCTCACAACTCATTGGGGAGCTATGGGATGTGAGGAGAAGAACCAATTAGGTGTTTAAGTATTTTATTTAGAGTCATCTTGTGACTATAAAAACTGAGTAAAAAGCAGAAAGTTGAGAAGTAAAGTTTGTGAGGTAATTTGAGGTTAGCAAGTATGAGGAGTATATAGAAGAGTTGAATCAAGATAGGATATAGAGTATCCATCGTTGTGATTGTTACATCGACTTGGGTGTGTGACCTAATCGATGGTAACATATGTGTGTATTGTTTTGTTTAGATTCTTTGCAAGATTAAGTGAAGGAATTGGAATTTGCTTTGCATCAGGTGAGTTTTACAGTCCCACTTTTTACTTATATTTTGGGATGGAAATGATGCAAAACTGTTTTTGAATTATGAACCGTGATATGTGTTTTTAAGTGTCGAACTATATGATTGCTATGTGCTATTGCTATGTGATATGAATTGTGGTAAGGCATGTGTATGTGAGGATGACATGACCTTGTGTGAGACCCGAACGGACTTAGCTAGTCAAGTGGGTCAGTCTTGCGCGAAGATATTAACATCGCCCAAAAAGGGAAGTGGATAGTGATTTATAAGGAAGTCTTGGTATTGGCTACCAAATTCCTTTAGATAAAGGATTAAGATAAAACTAAAGGATTAAGATAAAACTTGTTGAATATTCTTTTCATTCAAACTAAAGGATTAAGATAAAACTTGTTGAATATATCTTTGTTGAATATATCTACACGGCTAATTTTTAGCACCTATGTTGGCTTACTGACCAAGATAGGGTTTAGCTATATAAACAACCTTTCTCATTCGTTTTAGGTACACATAAAAAACACAGCTCCAATATACCATACGCAGCAGACGATTTCCAGCAGTTCCATCGATCATAAACATCGATCATCTCCGTAATCTTTCAGGTCAGATTGTTAAGTCTGGCTGTAAAACAGCCGTTCTTTTACTGCTTTAATTATCTGTTAATTCTTTCGGTTAATTTACTTGTTACTGTTATTCGATCTATACTAATAAAAGTGTGCATGTTTCCCAACACACTTAACATATAAGAATTAGGGCGATTCAATTTGAAAAACTACACGTAGAGAATGTTTTAGTCGATGAAGGCTTATATATTAATAAAAACGCATGTGAAGATATCAATTTATCAATCTAAGTTAGGCAATGATTTATACATATCATGCAAATTTAAATACTTGTCTAAACAATTTTGAAAGGATTAGAATCCTCTAAAGTTGAATCAAACATGATATATCATGTTCACCAATCACAAATTAGTTAATTGTATAAAACTTTTTCTTTTAATAAAAATCATGGGCTCACTTATTTATTTTCACTCACAATAAACTTAACATGATCAATCATGTTTGACCATAACTTTAGAGGATTCTTTTTCATTTTGAAAATAACACGTTTTGGTGGTTTAGAAAGTCTTGACATTCTATTTCTAGACCATATTCTTTTTTTTATAATTGTATGTCAACCCTTTTGTGTCAATCATTCATTGCCTATTAGTTGTCAATTAGTATACATTACATATTAAAGTGTATGTCAACCTAATTAACAATACCAGCGTTTTATTGCGAGATGTGAGTATAATTTTCCAAAAATAGTTTTCAGTTGTTCAGTTTTATCACTTTCACTTTCCAAGATTTAGAGCTAAAATGCTTACATGTAGTATAATATAGAAAGATATAGAGTATAATATAGATTTATTTCCCCCTTATTCCTAATATATCCGCTCCGGCCAACTGTCTACAAATGAGATACGATGAAACTTAGGATCCTCTCAATCGAGATTAAAAATAATTCCATGGAGCGTCTCATCATTGGATAGACTCTCCAAACAAACCCCGTTAGCAACCTTAAATGATCGCGGCGTGGGGGTGGAATAAAAACTCAATTTAGATGGGTCCCCCCCCCCCCCCGAAGATCCCTTGTTGCAGCTAGTAAATATTTAGAATTCAAAATTCAAAATTATGGTGGGGGCATTTTCCAACTAACCCGAAGGAGGGCGTCTTTCTTTCTAATCATATAACAAGCAATAACAAGGGTAGATTCGGTAAGCATGACCAACAGTCGATATAAAAAGAGTAATAGCCACTCTTTCAAAATGTGTTCATTTCAAAAAACAACATTATGTGAAATTAATGCATGAAATGAAGATTGGTCACAATATTTTATTTCCAAAATTCTCCGTTATTCCGATTCCCGGCATTCCGCCGCTATGTTTATAATTCCGTCATTTTCATTTAATATCCCGGGATTTCGTAACCAGTGGTCTGCTTCTGCCTCATCTTTCTGCTTTTCGATTAAAATATAAATAAAAAAAAAACCATAAAAAACCAAACCCAAAAAAACCAACCCCCAAGAAAATAATCCGATTTAAAACCCCCAAGAAAATAATCTCTTTGCAAAAGAGATCAAGGTGCTATCACTCTCTTGGATCTCTCACCGTGAGAAAAATGTAAAACCAGTTCGAATAGAGGGGATTAGCGATCCAATCAACTCTATTATGAATTTGTTGAAACTCTTTTGTACTAGCTTCTAGCTAGTTTTCTCAATAAATAGATGCTAAAAGAATAGATAGTATTTGTTATTAGATGGTAAGTTTTGTGCGCTAGTTTGTAGGCTTAGGGTCCGTTGAGGTTTCCCATCATTTAATCTCTACGTATTGTGTCTTAATACATCAACATACGATAAAAGATTGTCTCTTTTCTTAGATAGAATTGACATGACGACAAAGATTGTCTCTTTTCTTAGATGGAATTGAAATGACGACAACTCATGCAGTTCTCTTTATTTGCTCATTTATCGCTAATGTATCTAAAGTATCATCATATCCTTATAGACTATAACAAGTTTAGTAGGAAGATAATGACACCAATGGTGATCATCAGCAACGATGAATGAACCGATGTGGATTCAGCCCGACTATGGCTATTCTTGTGAGACGATGTATCGACTTTGTCACAACTAAGCCCATCTTTGCCTCCTTTACACATGCTAGCAAAAAGCCCTGGAGGATATTTCCCATACAAATTAATGTAACTAAACAAAGTCGATGCACAGTTAGTCTTCTCATCATTAACATGCTCCCAATGAGGGCAAGCAACTTGCAAAAAGGAGTTACAACACGGGTCGCGTTGGTATACGGGTCCTTTGCATTGGCTAGTGATGATTGTGTAGTTCTCATTCTCAAAGTTCACCGGACAAGCTGCAAAAAAAGTGCTAACACATTTATCATAATTTTCATCTAATCTTCAATAAGCCTTCAACCATGACGCTGTCTTGTATCTAATTTGTATTTATAATGATAATTACATACATGAATATAAAATTTCCAAAAATTTTGCCTTGTTTAAAATATTGGAATTTCATTTTTTTCGACATTATCAAAATGCAATGGACTAAATTAAATGAATGAATGAACCAACTCTTTTCATGCATTATTAAGGGGGTGTTTGTTTCACCTTATGAAACATAAGCCTATTTGGGCTTATATAAGCCGTAATTTTTCGGCTTATTTTTAGACCTGTGGGCTTCTATAAGTTTATTATGATATGATAAACTTATATAAACTCATAAGTCTCAAAATAAGCCAAAAAATTAAAGCTTATGAAATATAAGCCGAAATCAAATTTGATTTGGGATTATATTTCATAAGCCCCAATTTTCTGGCTTATTTTGAGACTTGGAGGCTTATATAAGTTTATTATGATATAATAAACTTATATAAGACATTGGGGTTTTGAAATATAAGCTCAAATGGGCTTATGTTTCATAAGCCGAAACAAACACCCCTTAATACAAATAAAGAATGGAGAAACATACATTGTTTCTGTTGAAGAAGATTACGCGTAATTCCTTTATGAGATTCAAGCGCGTTATCTATCAAAATTCATAAATTATTAAAAACCACATAAAACAATACTATTCATAAGACAAAAGAAAGATTATTGAAGAAAATTATAAATGTTACATGATATTTGAGGAGAAGAGGCAACAAAAGTAGGAGGGTAAAGGAGGAACAAAACGAAATGCAGAAACCAAAATGAATTCATCAATTGCTCCATTTCTGATCTTTCATCCTTGCATTCATTTTCATAAATGAATATTAATTATTGTTATTTTTAGTCTATAAGGAATAAATTATTGCATGACAAGAGGAGAGACAACAGAATTCAATGTTTAATCTTGTTTAAAAAAGAATCCAAAAATTTATGGGTAATATAGTAAGATACATTTCACCCTTTGATTTATTTCTTGGCAGATTCTGCTTGGATTTATTTCTTGGATGCATGTGTTAAGCTATGGTACCTCTCACAAAAAATACGGATGTTTCTGTAACTTTTTGTCCTTATTAGATCTCTTACAGTGCCTACGATACTTCTATCGTGGAAAGTCGAATCAAACTTTGTTTGTGTTGTTATCTGTTTCCTGTTATGTATTTGTTTGAACGCTTAACGTTTTAATACTTTTGACTTTGTATAAATTTGATATGATTTTTTTCCGCATTTTCAGTTTCACAGTTTCTTTAAATTTGATCAACATAAACAAAAATATAAAAATCAAAAAAAAATTAAAAATAAAAATAAAAAAACGCAAAAAACATAAAAGGGATACAAATGGTGTTTTAGGAAGGGTACCCAACCCTTATTTCTTTTAGAGTTATAAACTGTTCGTACTCGAGTCTTCTACATACATTATTTTGGCCACTTTTTTTACAATACATATGAACAAATTGATTTCGCTATCTTTTATACAAAAATTACCTTTTTACTTCAAGTACGGATTATCCACAAAGAGATATCCCGGTTAATGTAAAGACATACCATTTCTTAAGATTCTTGTTTTAGGTAGTGTTTGTAAAATTTGCATTTAAATATACTCTCTCTCTCTCTCTACGACGTACCATTATTTTTTTATTCATATTAAATCTCTATCGCTCCCCCCTCTCTCAGCTCGCGCGGATCTATATATATTATATACTACAACACCCTCGCCGCAACTCGCTCATGTGTGTGGTGTGTGTGTCGTGTAGCTACCATTTCCTTAAATATTGTGCTCAGGATATATACAGTCTAAACCATTATCCCGCAATACCAATTTACATTTTGTTATTTTTGTTTTGATTTGTTCCCCTTTCTTATCTATAGCATACACTTTCTATGTGTAGTTAGAGGACGTTTTTGGTAGCTATCGATGAGAATGATTGATCTCTGCCTTCTATAGAGAGCATTGTGTGTGTCCCCCTGGTTTTTGGGGTTCAATCCATTTACCTACCCAACCCTTTACATTTTTTCCACTCTTCATTAATCTTAAACCTAAGAACCCTAATTGGAAAAAAAATTCAAATGTTGGCTGCTACTTGGTCGTTAAGACTAGATGGTCATTCACTCGATTCATATAATGAATATCGTAAGTTAACTCTTGATTGTATATTGTGTTGATCATGCATGCCACTCTTTGAATCTTATTTGGTTATACTCTTTTTTTTGTTTAACAGGTAATCATCCAACAGTTTTTACCCTTAAGATCAACCATGGAGGTACATTGACTAGTCCACCAAACGTACGTTACAGAGGAGGGAAAGCTAATTGGTTTGATGATGTAGATCTGGATACTTTTTCTGCTATTGAAGTGCAAACAATGGTAAAGGATTTTTAGGTACGTTCATTGGATTGCAGCTTGATTCAAAATTCATAAGTGTTATCTTAGATATTGTCTTAAACCCTTTGAGTTGTGATAAAGAGTTTATTGCATGTGATGGAATTGTGTCTACTATGTTAGCCTGTAAAGGTATTGGATGTGTTTGTTATTACATCTTATATGTGAACTGAGTTTGTTAGTTTATGAAAGACTTTGAACAATGAATTTGATCCTTTATTTGTTATCCAGAATAATAACACTTATAAGGATAGACCTGGTGGATCAAATACTGGTAAGAGCCCTAGTGGATCAAATGCTGGTAAGAGACCTAGTGTTATAGAAGATGTTGATGGGTCAGATTCTAGTGCAGCTAATGAGGATAGTGAGGACAGTGATAATAGTGAGTTTGATGTAGGAGATGAGGATAGGATTGAAAATGTTGAGGTAGACATGGATGACTTTAGAAAACACACATATGAGAATGTTGAATGGGTTTAATGTAATGAGGAAGAAGTTCAAGTCCTTCTCCCATTTGATTATGAAGAAGTTGACTAAGAAGATTTTGGTACGTGGAAACAATGTCAGTTGACTTGGTGTGTGAGAGAAAAAGAGCATTGAAGAAGTTAGCTAAAGCACATAGACCAGTAGATGGTCAAATGTACACTGAAAATTTCTATGTTGGTCAGAGTCTAGCTAACAAACAATTGATCAAGGAAATGGTATCTAAGCTTTCTGTGGCTCAAAGAAGACAGTTGTGGTTCACTAGGAATGATAAGACAAGGATGAGAGCAGAGTGTAGAGGGCTTGTTCCTGTTTTTGGTAATGGGCCAGGTGATAGTGGGCTAGGTGTAGGTGATGGTGGGCCAGTATGTGATAAGCCCAAAGTTGATAGTAGGTGTGATAAAAAGACAAAAAAGAAAGATCCAGTTGGAGATAGCATTAAGTGTCCCTGGCTACTACATTGTTCAAAGTCAAAAAAAGCTGAAACTTGGTGGGTGAAGAAATTTAATGATAGTCATACTTGCCTGCAATCAAGATCTATTGGAAAGTGCACTGCATCTTTTCTATCCAAAGAAATTGAGGAAACTATAAAACCAAATCCTAGGGTTCCAATATCTGCCTTGAAGGACCAATTGGCAACAGGAAATATGAATTGGGTATTAGTCTCTTTAGAAATTCTTCTTTTATAGATTATAATTTAATTGTCTTGATATGAAGATATTTAGCCAAAACAAATGGTAGAGCAAGAGTTATTGGTGATTGGTGAAGCTGTATGCACAGTTGTGACAATATGCATGGGGAATTAATGAAAAATATCAGAAACAAACTATCAAGATTTTGATGTGGAAAGATTGTTTTTGATGTAGAAAGTTGTAACAAAGTAATTCAGAAGGATTTACATATGCTTGGGTGCTTTAAAGAATGGGTTTAAAGCTGGTAAAAGAGATCTCTTGGAATGGAGATGCTGCTCAGTATAAGGTCATATGGAATGGAGGAGACTTGTATGATACAACAGGTCCACATGGAGACAAATGTGTGGTAAACATCACATTGAGGAGCTGTGCTTGCAGGAAATGGGAAATCACTGGCATGCCTTGCAAGCATGCAGTTGCTTGCATTTGGGATATGGCAAACAATGGGTTAGAGCCTGGCATCCCTGAGTCATGGGTTCATGAGAGTTACTGGTTGAAAACTTGGGAAGAGATGTATAGGTTCAAAATCAATCCTTGTAATGGACCTGATATGTGGCCTGAATCAGATACCCCAATCACACTCACTCCACCAAATTACAAACCTCCAGTAGGCAGACCTAGAAAGAAGAGAAGAAAGAGTGCAGCTGAGATATATGATAACTTGGTCAAAAAGGGCAAGTTAAGTAGGGCTGGGAAGACTGTCACATGTCTAAAGTGTGGACAACAAGGGCATAACAAAAGATCATGCAAGGGACAAAGACAAAAAGGCTCTGCAAGTGGTTCACATGCCCCACCACGAGCTCCTTCACAGACAACTACTCATGCATCTACACAAGCTTCACAGTCTTCAACCCAACCTTCACAAGCTCCATAGTCTTCAACCCAACCTTCACAAGCTTCACAATCTTCTAATAGGTTTACAAAGTCTACAACAATAAGGTTATCTCCTTTGAAGAAATAAAGTTGTTGGTTCCAAGGCCTGCTGCCAACTCAGAAGAATAATGAGTGTTCCAAAACCAACTACAGCAAACTTGAAGAAGGATTGTTCAAAGGCCAAGGTAAGGCAAGAAGATAAAATTGAAGTGAAGTAGATGGAAATGGTCTTGTGGTTGCAGTCTTTTGTTTTTAGTCATATGTTTCCAGTCTTTTGTTTGCAGACTTGTCAATTTCATGTATTTGGTTAACAGACAACTACTTATGTTATGTACTTTAGATGTTTTTGATGTTTGGTTATGTATTACAGCTATTTGGTATCCTTTTGCTGTCAACATTCATCTGTTATTCTATCCTTTTGCTGTCAACAAAATGCATCTACTAAAACAACATTCATTGCCACAAAACTCAAAATACATTCATTGAAAAAGTTAAGACTAACAGTTTCTTCATACTTGACAAGATAAGACATACATTCAAGCTTATCTTTAGAAAAGATAAAAATACACAAAAAGCAACCAACTTAAGACTAACAACATCTTCACCCTTCTTGCTTCCTTTTGATAATCACCATGGTTTTCAACATTTGATGCATGAGCAGGATAATGAGCAATTTCTTTAACATTTACTTCTTGAGCATGATAATCAGCAATTTCTTCAACATTTGTTTCAGGAGCTTGATAATCAGCAATTGTTTGTTGTAGTTAATTGATCCTTCTTAACAACCCAGGAATGATTTGCACAGCACGACCACACATTGGTGGATCATACCGATCAATAATCCCACAATTGGTACCCTAATCAAAGGAATTTGAAAAATTAGGTCAAATTAATTAAACACCAAATCAGAAAAATTGAATCCTTACTCTTTTTGAACAACCAAAGAAACGCCTCCCAGGATTGGTTGGTGTCCATGACGTCCTGATTACACCTCGTGATCCACATGTTCTACACCGTACCATGCGTGTGTGTTCTTAAGTGTGTGTTTGTTATAAAGTGTGTTCGTGTGTGTGTGTGTTTGTGTTTCTGTTTGTGTTATAAACTGTGTCAAGTAAATAATGAAAAGAAAAAGACCTTATTGCCCTCCAATTTTAATAATAAAATAATAAAAAAAGGGATTAACGGAGATATTTAACGACACAGTTAAAATTGGACCAAAAGTGAAATGGGTTTTCGGGTTTTGTTGTGGATCCGTAAGTTTTTTGAAAAGTGGACCAAAAGTGTTAAACCTGGACAACCATGTGGACCAAAAATGTAGTTTACTCTTTCTTTTAATACACTTTGACTTTTAGTTGTAACAATATTCACAAAAATAAAACTAATTTAAAAAAAATGCTCAATAAGAACTAACTTTATTCTTGATTCTAGCTGTATGCTAAAACTTTGAAACACAAATCATTTAAGGTAATCCAATATAGTACACGCGCTACAAAAACAATGATGTTTAGCACTAAGAGCATCAGGTGTTATGGCTAAAAAAGTCATGCCATTTGTGCCTCATTTAGTGTCACATCACCGTCACATCATTTCAACACAACAACTCAAAATACCCTTATTTCATAACATACCATAACTCATGCCATTTGGGCCCCACCAACCCATAATTTTATAAATTAAAATACCTCCTTCCCCTACAACTAGGGGTGTCAAATGGGTCAACCCGACCCGACCCGAACCCGATAAGGTCTTATAGGGTCGGGTTGATTCGGGTCAAACTTAGCTTATCGGGTTTATCGGGTCAACCCGATAAACCCGATAGCCTTATAGGGTCGGGTAGGTCTTAAAACTAATTTGTATATCGGGTTTATCGGGTTTGACCCTATAAACTCGATAAGCTAAAAAACCAATTAAAAAGTCGTAACTTTTTCACATTGAATCTCTTTTGCGATGACTATTACTTTAGTCAACGTTTCACATTTTTTTATAAGAAAAGGCATGCCACATTTATAAATTGCATCTTTGTTTTGGTGTCTAGTGCACCATGGTTTTGCATCACTTACTATACTCATTTCATACTTCTCTTCTACTGAGGCAAAAAACATGCCTACTGCCAACAACATTAAATACAATTCCTTCCCTTTCTTTTCCTTTCTTATTAAAATAAAACTCAAGAACACAAATATATTTTTGTTCCCCTTCATTTCTTTTCTTTTCTTTTCTAATTTAATCTCGAGAACACAGTGTAAGAGCATCAGGTGTTATGGCTAAAAAAGTCATGACATTTGGGCCCTATTCAGTGTTACATCACCGTCACATCATTTCAACACAACAACTCAAAATACCCTTATTTCATAACATACCATAACTCATGCCATTTGGGCCCCACCAACCCATAATTTTATAAATTAAAATACCTCCTTCCCTCACAACACCCCATTTTAAATTTAAAAAAAAAAGATAAAAGAATATTACATTTTGTCGTGACTTCCGTCGGTTAACTGGCTAAATCAAAGTGGCGAGTGAAGTGGCATGGGGTTGTGGTATCATGGCAATGAAATGGCAAGTGCCATGTAGATCTGGCGAAGGTGAAATATCACCACACCGTTCGCTCTAACAGTCGAGTACCGTGTTGTGTGCTTGCTTGTTTTTTCTTTTTCTTGTAATGTTAAATTCAATTAGCACATATAGATTTTTTTTTTGGTGCAAACGGTGAATTTTATATTAATAATCGAACATCAAAATACAACACGAATAGACATACCTATTCTATTATACAACCAGACAGAATTACAAAGAAATCAAAAACATATCTGATAATACTATCATAATATCTCGAATATAAGAACTTTATCTCAAACATAAAAAGATAGTGTAATCCTGATGCTTAAGCCAAACAGATGCTTACATATCATGTACCAAATGCTACCTCATTAATTCACCTCTTTATGCACCAAAATACCATATCATCTTGACTACATTTTCAAACTCAATACATCCTCAACCATTCGTCCTACATCCACAATGGCTAAAGATGAAATTAAGCGGACATCATCAAGAAGGATATAGCTCCTATTCACACTAAAAAAGAGCTTTACATGTGATAGCTACATTTACTAACCATTAACCCCTAAGACCATCCAATAGTTACATCCGCAATAGACAGATCAAGGGGAACATAGGGTAAGGCATCACTATACATGAAACACACACCCTCAATTAGACTCATCCTAACATCTTTTGACAGTGTTTTGGGTGGACCAAGAAGGTTCATCTTTCACACACTCTCTATTTCACCCATCAAACACTAACCACTCATAAATCAAACTTATTAATAGAGTTTGGTTACTCGATACAACTATCCATGTGTTTGACCCACCCACTTTCCAAATTTTTTAAAGCCCCCACCTTGTGGGTTTGGTATATTATTTAAACGAGTTGGAATTTAACCCGCGAGTTGCGGCGGGAGGCGAATAAAAAAAACTTGAGGGGCCTTTTTTTTTTTAATTTATGTGAAAAAGTCGTAAACAGTTAAAAGTTGAGGGTCCGTTTTGTAAATTTTATTTATTTTTTTTAGTTTGGGCCGGATTTTGGGCTAATTTTTTGGCCCGGCACTGTATCACGCACTGTAGCTGCTACAGTGCCACATTTGAGAATTGTATTATATATATATACTATAATAGGGTTAAAACGCTGCCGTTTTTGGCAGCGTTGCTACAGTACCCGGCCTACCCATTCCTGTTAAACAAACAAGGTATGTGTCATTCTCATTCCTTTACACGCCGTCTAACCAAACACCACATAGTGATTTTGACCCACCCACTTTCCAAATTTTTTAAAGCCCCCACCTTGTGGGTTTGATATATTATTTAAATACCCATTCCTATTAAACAAACAAGGTATGTGTCATTCTCATTCCTTTACACGCCGTCTAACCAAACACCACATAGTGATTACAACTCTTATCCAATGT
The DNA here is from genome assembly GCA_026074375.1 of Tanacetum coccineum. Lineage (NCBI taxonomy): Eukaryota > Viridiplantae > Streptophyta > Magnoliopsida > Asterales > Asteraceae > Tanacetum > Tanacetum coccineum. The sequence continues at coordinate 36,326 of BQNB010010586.1, read as the reverse complement.
TTTAAAACTCGGATTGACCCGAACAGTTAAATCGTGAAACGGTCGAGTAATCAGAAGCCAGTTTTGATAAAAAAATCCCGGTTGAAACGTGAAGCTCAAGCGGGTCAATTAGCAAACCGGCTTTAAAACATTGGTCTTATGAGTAGATGTGTAGAACTATAGTAGTGATAGATATACTTTAAGAAACAATAGGGTCGAATCATACCTTTTCAAATCCATCCAAACATACCACAGAACCCATTCAAATCCATCCAAACATACCATAGAAACCATACTGGAGTAATTGTTTTCGTAAATATGATAACAAACCATTTCAGCATCATTCCATTCAAATTTCCTTCAAACCTTACTTTTTTCCAGAAAAACTGAAGAACATACCTTCAAAAATCACCAAAAGATAAAAAGGGAGATCAATGAATTATTGACAACCAGTTTAATCTCTAATCTAAGTCAAAGAAAAACCCAAAAAAAAAACAACAAAAACTAGCTACTTATATAGATGAGAGATCCTCGTACACAGTCTTAATCCCAGGCCGCTCAGAAAGTGGCCTTATACACCGTAAAGCAATCCCAAGAACGTCTTTCATTCCCTTATCAGCAGCCGGTGTTCCCATTTCTGTAATTAACACAGAATCAAAACAATCGGCCCCATGTCCCTCTGCCACCTTTAACCTAACCCAATCGTTCAAATCAACCCCACCACCGTCTTCACTTGATACCACATCACCAGCACACTTCCCAGTCAAAAGCTCCAGCAAAATTACTCCAAACGCGTAAATGTCTGATTTGAAAGATGGGAGTGGGCGTTTGGAAGCAGCTAGTTCAGGTGCACGGTATCCTAGCACCCCAGCATCAAGAATCTGTTCTATGGTTCCTGCTTGGGTCATTAAACGGTGAAGACAATAATCGGCTACACGGGCATTTAGATCTGCACCGTCTAGTAAGATGTTGGTTGACTTGAGGTTTCCATGTGGAATTGCCCGGTCAAAATGGAGGTAGTTTAGACCACGAGCAATGTCCACTGCAATTTTTAGCCTTTGGGCCCATGTCAAAGGAGGACCTTTTCTTCCCGGTCGATCTGCACAAAAAAAAGAGTTAATCAAATCTACACACAATTGTACACATAACCTCTTGAATCTTGATCAAGAATTTAAAAGGTCGGATGTTGATCAAAAATTAGAATACCCGAGTTTTGCTCAATAATCTAAAAGCTCGAATCTTAAATCAACAATTTAAGATCTCCAATTTTGATCAACTATCTTGTGAGTATGAACATTGATCAACAAATTAAGAGCTAATTTAAAAGGCTTGAATCTTGATCAACAATATCAAAAGGTTGAACTTTGCTCAAACTTTAAAAGCATAAACCTTGATAAACCATTTAATCAAAATTTGAACACAAGATCATAACAAATGAGTGAATGAAAGAAAGAGAATAAAAGATTAGTACCATAGAGAAAACTCGCAAGACTTCCAGGAGATATGTAATCTGAAAGAATTAGCTTCTCGTGCTGTGTGGGTCCCCAATAATACCCTCGTAACCCAACAACATTTGGATGTCTTATATTGGCAAACTTTTTCGCCTCCTTAGCAAAATCTTTTCTCTGTTTTGCAACCCCTTCTCTTAACCATTTGACAGTCAACAACAATCCATTATCAAGTGTCGCTCTATATGAAGTCCCATGGCTACTCCTTCCCAAAACCTCGGCTGGGGCCCGCGATAGTTCCTCGGGTGAAAACGACACAGTGTCATCAAGAAAGTAAAGTTCACCTGCCAATCGATCAGGTGACCTCACATCAAGTCTAGAAAGATTCTCAACAGTATATGAGTCACCCGAATCAGGTGAGTATGAGAACCCGCTGTGTTTAGATGGAGAGAAGCTCGCCACTGCTCCACTGCCGATTTTTTCAGGAGTAATCATATCCGATGATGACCCTTTTCTAGAAGTAACAATATCTCCAGCTGAAACCACCGTTCCACCGCCACTTCCAGCTGCTGTTGGACGGCGATGGACGTCTTTCGTCCCAACTTCTTCAGGAAGGGGGCGACGCGAAATCCGCATGTAATGAATGAAAATCGCTAAAAGGATTAAAATCACTACAGCAATAACACAAGCAACAATAATCAACACTTTAAAAATGGTTTTGATCGATTTCTTCTTGCTGGAGGAGCCATTGTCGTTTGATCCCGCAGGTGGATTAGGAAATTGCAAGTCGGAATTTCCAGGAAAAAACGAAGATTCAGGAAACTTTCTCAAATTTTCAGGAACAACACCAGAGAGATCGTTATAAGACGCGTTAAAGCTTGTAAGATCATTAGTCAAGTTCTTTAACAAGGGACCCGTGAAATGATTTTGGGAAATATCTAAAGAAACAAGACCGGTAAGTACACTCACAGACAACGGTAAAGAGCCTGAGAATTTGTTTCCTGAGATATCAAGAACTTGAAGACCAGTCAACAAACTGAATTCGTCAGGGAAGTCACCATCAAGCTGATTATCGGAAATATCAAGAACACGAATGTTGGATACATTAGATACAAAAGAAGATGGAAACAAATCAATACTTCCCGAAAGCTTATTACTTTGAAGATGGAGTTCTTGTAATGTAGGCATAGATATTAAACCATTCGGGAATGGTCCATCAAACTGGTTAAAACCTAAATCAAGAACCGAGAGTCTAGGAAACCGAGTGATTACTTTAGGGACAGATGAATCAAGAGAATTATGTGAAAGGTTCAAGTGGTTAAGCCGTAAGAACTGACCCGTTACCTCAGGGAATGAACCACTTAACTGGTTTTGACTGAGATCAAGATGTTCTAGGTTCCCCCATTTCACTAATTTAGTCAAATTTCCTGCAAATTTGTTGTTTGATAAATCAAGAACAACACAACCACCAGTGACCAACGGAAGCTCACCTGTGAGCCCATTGGAAGACAGATTAAGAACTTGAAGCGTTGTCGACATTATCATACTGAGTGACCCTGCAAAATTTAATCAAAAGAATTGGTATAAACAAACACACACAAAATGTGCATCATTAGACTTTTAGGAGAAAAAAACACACCTGTGAGGTTATTGCCACTCAAGTCAAGCTCAGTTAAAACCAATGAATCGCCTTTCAATAGATCATTTGGTATAAACCCCGAAAACTTATTATTCGAGAGCTTGAGGACTTGAAGGTCATAAGCAAAATTGAAACTTGGGAATTCACCAGAGAACTGATTGTAGCTCAAATCTAAAACAAGCAAACTCCCAAACATCTGTGCTACACCCCCACTAACTAAAGATCCGGTCAACTGATTATGACTAAGATTCAAGTACTTAACTGTTTCAGAAATCCCAGGTAAAAACTTCTCATCTGGACCCGAAGAACTTGTAAGCAAATTCCCACTCAAATCAACATGAATTGCAGTTGTTAAAAGCAAAAACTGAGGATCAAAATCACCATCCAACATATTCCCATGTAAATCTAGAACTTCAAGAACACCCATGTTCTCAAAACCTTTCGGTATCCTCTTACTAAACCTATTAACCGACAAATTCAAATAAACCAAATTACTCAAACTAGTAAAACCTATCGGAATCACTCCAGAAAACGAGTTACGGCTCAAATCCAGCGACTGAATCGAGCTAAGCCCTGATACCCAATCAGGAATAGCCCCCGAGAAATTATTCCCAGCTAATGACAAATTCCTTAAACTCGCAACTTTCCCAACATCATCAGGTAATGACGAATTAAACAAATTATTGGACACATCAAAAAACGCCACCATTCCCCCAATCTTACTTGGAAACTTGCCAGATATCGAGTTATTCGAAATGGACAACTTAACAAGCTTAGTTAAATTAGCAAACACATTCAAATCTACATCAGCAGATAATGACAAATGATCAAGAACAACACCAGCAACATTACCACCATTACACATTATACCATTCCAACTAGAAGGACATCCATTGAAATCAATAGACTCTTCATTCCAAGAACTTAAAACAAAACCAGTTGGGTCATGTTTAATACCTTTTTTAAACTCAAGCAATGCTAATATATCTTGTGAAGGTAACTGACCCATAACATTTATAAAAAACATACCCATTAGTACTAAAACCCTAACCATCATTTTTTATAACAAAATATGAAGAACCCTTACACAAATAGTACTAAAGATTAAAAGGGTCTAAGGAAATGAGTGTTGGAGTTATAATGTACCAGTTGGGATGCGAAATGTACAAGTGGTTAATGCACTTTTTGAAACCCTAAAGATTTGCTGCATTTGTGTTCCGTGGGGAGAAGTGAAGTGGTGTTTCACTGTGTGTGTGTGTGTGTGAGTTTGGTCTTTTTGGTGTGATTGTGTCTTTTACTTTGGTCTTTTTATTATTTCATTTCATTCTTTTGGGATAAAAGGAATTCTTTTTATTTCTTATTCTCTTTTAGGCAAAAGTTTTAAGACAATAATCTCTTTGTTAATGCGAAATTTTTCACACCATAAAAATTAATGTGCACACGACAGTTATGCATATATGGTGTAATATGATGATGTTCACATCACTTTTTGTAATAGAGCAATGTTAGGCTCACATCATTTTTACAAACAAACATCCACACTTACATGTGACATATGATTATGGAGAGTAAGTAATATGCATACCACTTTTTTTTTCATTTATAGCATTTGTAATGTGACAAGTTTTTATTGCCCTCGCGTTATGATGAAAATAAATGAATATTACATGTAAAATTGTAACTTTATAAATCATGTCAAAGTATAATTTAAGTATATAAATTATAGCATAAAAGAAGTTAAGATAATAAAAGGATAAAATCATGAAAAATGAAATGAATAGTAAATTTTAAATTTTTTATATAAAAGTATATTACTCGTTTTTGGTATTAAACGTGATATAAATGCAATATTTTGTAAAATCTACTGTAAACGTTATTAGTGTTACTCTGTTAACTTAGAGCATTCACAATGCTAGAGTTTTTCAATAACTTTATAATAAGTCAAATCATAAATTTATAAACCTTTTGATATTATAAACCTCGTACCACTATGCATAAACCTTTTATAACTAGATAAAATACACATGCATTAAATTATGAAAAGGTCTAGGATCTTAGACTTCTTCATGCCACGTAGATAGCTCACTATGGTTGAAACAAAAGATAAACTTTTTCGTAAATTATAAACCTTTTTATAGACCTCGCATAGTGGATCTGTGGATGCCTTAGAGTAAGGAGTATGGTGGCTTAAGCCACAAAACAAAACGGGCCCCACAGGCTGCCACATTAGCTTTTCATTCTCACTCAAAAATACCCCTTCACTCATAACACACATTCACTTCTTCACTTGGGTCCCACCACTAACTATTTTTTTTCCTTCAATTTTTTTCACACAAACATAATTCATTTCATTAAAATTAAAAATACAAACTACAATACATTTAAAAAAACATTACGAAATTCAAAAACTAATGCGAAAATTAAAAAAATACATCAAATTATACATAAACTAATGTTCTTGTTGATGTTGTTGATGTTGTTGCCAAAGATGCTCAATGATATTACGTTGAAGCTTTGCGTGTGTATTTTTATCACGCAGTTCTTTGTCTTTTTTTCGTCGGATATCGCATCGCTCGACCCATGTCCTTAATATATTTGGTTGGGGACATATATAAGTTTCTTCGTCAAACTCGGTTAACGCATACTTTTGATCTTCTAAAATCATATTATGCAATATAATGCAAGTATGCATAACTCTGCGTAGCTTGTTGATAGTCCAAGCACGCGCCGGTTGACTTATAATACGCCAACGTCCTTGAAGGACCCCAAAAGCTCTTTCAATATCTTTTCGAGCACCTTCTTGTTTCCGTTTATATAATACATTCTTCTCTGAACTTGCAACCGTAAATGATTTAACAAAAGATGCCCATTGTGGGTAAATGTCGTCGGCTAGATAATACCCTTTTTCGAATGTAACCCCGTTACATTCAAACGGAGCCACGGGGTCGATGCCATCAAGAAGGTCGTCAAATAACGGAGAATTATTCAAAACAGTTAAATCGTTATTTGCACCCGCTACCCCAAAAAATGCATGCCAAATCCACAAATCATATGAAGCAACAGCCTCAAGCAATATAGTTGGGTACTTTTTATCACCTCTACCAAATTGCCCATGCCATGCTTTTGGGCAATTTTTTCATTCCCAGTGCATACAATCAATGTTTCCAAGCATTCCAGGAAAACCATGAATATTATTGTGTGCGGTGTATAACTTTTGAATGTCATTGAAGTTAGATTTTCGTAAATACTTGGGCATAAATAATTCGATAACGCGCATAGTAAAAAAATCTAAATAATCGCGTGCGGTATGGCTACCCATTTGTAAATACTTATCTAATGAATCAGGTGTTACGCCGTATGCCAATTGGCGTATGGCGCAAGTGCATTTCATAATAACACTAAAACCGGGTACACCCGTAGCATCAGGTCGGACCCTAAAGAAATCAAAATGCGGAGAAAGAGGATGGTGAGTTTCAATGTAATTTTCAATACCTGAGACTATGTCTAAAAATAGTTTACGGCTCATACGATACCGTAACCGAAAATAATAATCGGGATATTTTGACCGAGGACCAAAATAGTCCGCCATCAACCGTGCTTCCGCTTCTACCCGTTCCCGATATATATAGTTTCGGTGGCGCACCCGCTCTGCTTCTTCTTGTTGTTGTTGCTCTAACCGAGCAAGTTCAAAAATCATGTCAAGATCTTTGAAATCTTTAACATCGGAATCATCACTTTCAGAATAACTAATTATGTTTATTGTTTGTAAGATGTAGTGTTTTGAAATGATAGTTGTATAAATTTTGATAAAGTGAGGTAGTATTTATAGTGTAAAAGTGGGTATAAATTAAAAAAATGTATTTTTTAATAAAATAGCAACGGCTATATTTTTGCAACATATAGATTTTTGTCCCTTTCCTTCGTCGTAGAACTAGCGACGGAGCCAAGTTTTTGCAAGCGGCGAGCTACCGTGGTATGGTGGCGAGGCCACGTCGGAGTGGCGAGAGGGCTTCGCCACCATACCCCTCTCTCTTAGTGTTATTGAGGTGAGTGCCTCCCCTTTCTCTCTCCTTGTGTGAGTTAAGTTAGTGGTGTGTTTATATTATATTTTATTTGGTTTGTAAGTGTGTGTAGGTATTTAGTGGGGTATATTTTATATAAAATAGATATTTTAATGAAAGATGAGTTTAGTTGAAATGTGAGTTGTTATTACGGTTGAAAGGTGAGCGGTAAAGTTGGAGAGAGAAAACTGACGTGGCGCTGAGGTGTAAGGTGAGTGAATGCTCTCTACTTCATCCAGCCATATATTTATATATATATATACACACACACTAAAACGAGTTCACAGATTTACCTGTTTAATACTTACTCAACTACACACCTTCTGTTTATTAAACTGGTTATACAAGTTGACATGTTTTTGACTCAAATCTGTTTATCTTTAATCAAAACGTGTTTAACTTCGTGTCAGATTATAAATATACACATTCACCGACTAATCCACTGTCGTTTTGACAGTGGGCCACGGTGCTACAGTATCGGGCTCCCATTTTGGGCCAGCCCGATTTTGGTTTTTTTTTTAAATCTTAAAAAAAAAAAAATTTGTATGCACAAAGTAGGAGGAAAAAAAATATTACAAAAGTTTCGATTTATTCAGATAAAAAAAATACCCGCGGAAACATCTTCGATACCTAATAACTTTAAAATAATCGATATGGTCACAAAAGTACAACCCATTATATTAAAAAAAACTAAAGAGACCCTCACTACCAAACGCACGCCTAAACCATTAGATGTATTACTTAAAACCTCTTATGGACGATTGGTCAACTGTGTTTGGATGACTTTTAGTGGTTTTGAAATTAAAATCCAATAAAAATCATGTTTTGGTAATCTAAAAAATGGTGGTTTTTAAAATGGTGGGACCCATAAAAACAGGGATTAAATACGGCAAGAGATGGTGGATTTAATATTGGTTGAGATATGAGTGGACCAGACATTAGGGGTGTTCAAAAAAACCGAGAAACCGAGCCGAACCGCACCAAAAAAACCCAAAACCGAAGAAACCAAAACCGGAAAAAACCGAACCGAAAAAACCCGCTTATCACGGTTCGGTTTTGGTTTTTATTTTTAGATATCCGTGGTTAACCGAATCGAACCGTGTATAATATAGATTTAGATTTTTTAACTAAATATTCAAATAATTACAGAATATTCGATTATATTATTGCACTACTTTTATTATATAACAAAATTTTTTGTTCCTAATGCAAACATTCGCTAAACATCTATGTGTGAAAATTGTTAATGTGGTTGTAACTTATAATTGTCGAACAAATACTTTTCGTTAATATGTTATGTGTGCTTATATGAATACTATTACGAGACCGAATAACTTTAATTATTTTAAATGTTATTTATATTTAATTATTGCTAAGATGACAATTTAGGTTCTAAAAAATGATATCGTTCATACACTGAACTCGATAAAATGTCTATAATGGTTAACCGTGACTTGAATCGTGGGTAACCGCTCATTTTGAGTATCCGCAAGTCCGGTTACCCGCCTAGTACGGTTCGATTACGGGTAATAAAATTAATTACCCGCCTCACGATGGATAGTATAAATCTTTCAACTAACCGAAACGAACCGCACCGTAAACACCCCAACTATCCTTTAATAAAAATACTTCACCTACTTTTTTTTCTTTACTCTCGTCTCTCTTCATCTTTCAATTAATATATGTCTCCTCCTCCATCAACTAAAATTCTACTACTTGATTAATTTTATGGGTAATAACTTGATAGCTCTAATACGTGATTTGATTTTCACCTTCATTTTTTTTTTGAATTCCTTGTTCGATTTGGGTTGTTTGATTTTGGTTTTTAATAACTTGATAGCTTTAAATTTGTTTCTTTTGCTCAATCCACATATGCATCTGAGTTGTGTTGATACAAATGCATAATTTTGTGATTCTAATTTGATCGATTCAAGATGTGTTCTTATTTCGTATATTTGTGTTGATTCCATTTAAGAATGCATGTCACATTTTTGTGTTGATTCGAATGATATGTTTGTTTTATTTCAGTGTTCAATAAATTGAGGTTTTAAGATTACTACATTATGATATAAAAATAAAATGTCGAGTCAAGAACATGTTGGCATGGAGAAGACAAAAATGATGTTGGGGGCAATTTCGTCGTATAGTGTTATTAATCTAATGGTATTTTTTTATTTAGTTGTTTTTTGAGTGTGTGTGTTGGAGTGTTAAAAAAAAAAAAAAAAAACACCCCCCCCCCCCCCCCCCCCCCCCCCCCCCCCCCACCACCCCCCCCCCCCCACCCCCCCACACCCCCCCCACCCCCCCCTCCCCCCCCCCCCCCCCCCCCCCCCCCCTCCCCCCACCCCCCCCCCCCCCACCCCACCCCCCCCCCCCCCCCCCCCCCCCCCTCCCCCCCCCCCCCCCCCTCCCCCCCCCCCCCCCCCCCCCCCCCCCCCCCCCCCCCCCCCCCCCCCCCCCCCCCCCCCCCCCCCCCCCCCCCCCCCCCCCCCCCCCCCCCCCCCCCCCCCCCCCCCCCCCCCCCCCCCCCCCCCCCCCCCCCACCCCCCCCCCCCCCCCCCCCCCCCCCCCCCCCCCCCCCCCCCCCCCCCCCCCCCCCCCCCCCCCCCCCCCCCCCCCCCCCCCCCCCCCCACACCCCCCCCCCCCCCCCCCCCCCCCCCCCCCCCCCCCCCCCCCCCCCCCCCCCCCCCCCCCCCCCCCCCCCCCCCCCCCCCCCCCCCCCCCCCCCCCCCCCCCCCCCCCCCCCCCCCCCCCCCCCCCCCCCCCCCCCCCCCCCCCCCCCCCCCCCCCCCCCCCCCCCCCCCCCCCCCCCCCCCACCCCTACCCCCCTCCCAACCCCACCACCCATCCCCCTCCCCCACCATCCCCCCAAACCTTCCCCTCCCCCTCCCCACCCCGCCCCGAAAACACACACACAATTCCCCTAAACCACTCTAAACACCCTAAACAAACCCGAAACATCCAACCCATCGACCAGCCTAAACAACACTCAACCCATTCAATATAAGGAAAACCCATAATATATCATAGAAAACCCACTAGATCAGAGCATAGAAATAAAAATTCATCACCCTTCCTCCCCCATACACCACTTTAAACCCCATTCCAAAAAAAAGTAAAAAAACAGACCCTATTCCAAAAACAATAAAACCCCATAAATAAAAAACAAACAAAAACTCACAACAAAAAAAACCAAAAACACCCCTCATCCTACACAACTACCCACAACAAAAACCACATCCCCCCCAAATAAAGCCCCCTTCCCAACCCCCCATTATTACCACCCACCGATATTACAGAAACCTATGACTAAAATATATAATTATAAGCCCCCCCCCCCCCATAACCCCATCTTATTCTCTTCGTAGCCTTCCCAAAACTGAGATAAGTGTACTTACACCATAGTGCACATAATGGGTTATCAATGGTCTTCATCAACCATGCAAACCCCAACCGAAAACGACGTTTCACACCCATCTATAAACAAAGTCTTCCAGCCACTTCATTCATCATCAATATCGCAAAGTCTATAATGTCATCTCAAGAAACACAACAACAAAAAAATCTATTATGGATATTACTTTAATAATTTTTTAAATTTTTATAGATTTTAATTGCGTATCTATGCCTATTCCCCCGAAATCTTGAATTTAGATTTTTGCCGTATCCCGTCCTGAATCGTCCCCGAATCCCATTGCCGTTCCCGTTTCGTGCTACATAGGATCAAAGCAAACAACATATCTTTAACTCACCAAAACCCTCTTATAAACCATTCAACCAAAACGCAACCCTAAATTAGTAAAAGTTAATACTCCGTAATAAGTATCAAAAGATGCTCTAATGAGCTCACACAACCAAGCTTAGAACATCTACAAAGCTAAGCGTTTTTTTAAGACTTTTTGCTATAATTAACTCACTATTATTGTATGTATCATTTAATACAAAGTTAAATAATTCCACAGTCATTACTACAAGCTATCAAGTCATTCTAAAGCTTTATCATAATAAATAACTCAAATTAAATCAGAAAAAAAAGAGGGAAAAAGCTTTTAGGAAAAGCTTTAGTTTGCCTAATCTTTCCAAAACCTTTAAAAAGCATTCATTAATGGTTAAAACCTTTTCAAAAGCATAAAAGAACATAAGAAAAGTCCTTAAAAACTAGCATTAAACTTTTTTATTTTTCAAGTAGCATGAAATAAGACAATAAAATGCAGAAAATAATCTGATTGAATCAGCACTCAAACATTATTGTACCTGGTTTGAAATAGACGTGACAAGAACAGACAAAATTTTGAATTTCATCTCGAATATAGTGCAAGTCTTTAATCACACATCTCATTTCTAAATTTCAAACAATAATAAATCCAAAAAACCATAACAAAACAAAATCAACCCATGCCATTAATAAAAAACTCATAAATTTACCACCAAACTCACGAACTTACCATATCCCACCCCAAACTTATTCACATTTCACAAATCACACCCTCACAAAACCCTAAAACACTTATTCACCCAAACAAACCAAAACCCTTTGAAACCCTAACTCCAAAATCCTTAAATTCTCTCAATTTCACACACTAGAAAGTGTAAAGTTTTGTGCTTTTTGTCATGGAAGTGATGAATTATGATCTGGAGCAGAAAAAAATGGCTTCTTTTGGTGGAATGATGGTTCTTGAGGCTGCTAAGGTTTCAGTTGCTTGTGTTGTTATGATGGTATGAAAAAGATTGAATCTTTATATGTTTTTGGTGTTTGGTTTTGTGTTTTGGTTAATGGGTATGTGTTAAAATTGCTAAATTGTTGGTTTAATTCGTTTTTACATTTTTTTTGTGATTATATGGTATGAAAAAGATTGAATCTTTATATGTTTTTGTTGTTAGTTTTGTGTTTTGGTTAATGGGTATGTGTTAAAATTGCTAAATTGTTGGTTTAATTGGTTTTTACATTTTTTTGTGATTGTGGTATGAAAAAGTTTGAATTTTTTATGTGTTTTTGTTGTTTGGTTTTGTGTTTTGGTTAATGGGTGTGTGATCAAAATTGCCTACGAGTTTGTTGGTTAAGTTAACGGTTTTTGCACATGTAAAAAAATATTTTATGATTAGGTTTAGAATTTTAAGGGATATATTGTATTAGTAAATCTTGGCTTGATAATTATTGTGTTTGGAATAGATCTGCTTTTAGTGCTTATTCTTTATGCAGAAGTTTAAGTTTTTTCGGCTAGTTGGTTCTTCCTTGTTTGCAAGACTTATGCTTAAGGGGTGTTTGTTTCGGCTTATATGTGGGCCTATGAGCTTATTTGATTTCGGCTTATATTTCATAAGCTCTAATTTTCTGGCTTATTTTGAGACTTATGGCTATATAAGTTATTATCATATGGGGGGGGGGGGGGGGGGGGGGGGGGGGGGGGGGGGGGGGGGGGGGGGGGTGGGGGGGGGGGGGGGGGGGGGGGGGGGGGGGGGGGGGGGGGGGGGGGGGGGGGGGGGGGGGGGGGGGGGGGGGGGGGGGGGGGGGGGGGGGGTAATACACTTATATAAGCCCACAAGTATCAAAATAAGCCGGAAAATTGAGGCTTATAAAATATAAATCGAAATCAAATAAGCTCATAAGCCCACATATAAGCCGAGACAAACACCCCCTTAGTACTAGTACTAAGCTTTTTAGACCATTGTCGACTTATGCTTAGATTTTTGTCGGAAATTTATCATCACTGTAGTTTGTAAGACTGAGTTGTTTTGGATATGACGATTATAAAAAGAATCACAGTTGTTGCGTGTTTATAGTTGCTAGTTTTTACAAGGTGTAGTGCTTAGATTTTAGGCTACCTGGAATTTCGCTGTTTTGGGTTTCTGTAAATTTTTTACCTTCAACCATGATTGACCATTGATGTTTTGTACTAATTTTATTGCAAACTAACCTTTTTTAAGTTGCGCAAAACTAGATCTTCTGAGGTATGTTTTCTTGCGTTTTTACAAGATTGATAGTTTGTTTGCAATGTTTAGAAAGTCCAAAGCTCTTTAATTTCGATGTTTCAAATTCACTTTCAAGATTGATAGTGTTAGAAAAACTTTGGTTTCTTAAGTCTTATATGAGGAAAAGTTAATCTTTAGAATCGAATAATCTTTTTTTGTCAATCTGTGGCTTTCAGTGGAATCAACATCAAGCTCGAATATTCATCGTTTCCTCTTACTCTTATAAAAGTTTGACTTTTTTTTTCCTTTCTCTAGCTTTGACCATCACTGGATTTGTTCTACTATTCTACCTATCTGTTTTCAGTTTATAGTTTTGATCATTTTTATTACCAAGCATCACAGATTTCTTTCGAGTTTCATGTTTGCCTGTTTCATATATGCACACGCTTTTCCATCGAATATATTAAAACTAAATCTGTCTAAAATTTACGAGTTTTCACTTGCAGACGGGATTTCTTCTTCAGGACGCACAAACTTTGCAGAATTTGATAGCAATTTATCAGAGGTAATGTTCAATTACCAAACAGTTCTAAATGTTTTGTCTGGGTTTGAATCAGAAACTAAAATTGATTTTGATACAAAATATGCAGGTTTCCATTTTCCGAGCTTCACAAAAAGGACACAACTGAACCTGAAGCCAAAGACGGCAGTGACACAGAGGATGATGACGACAAGGATGACAATGACGCAGAGGAGCCAGAAGATGACGCTGGAGATGAAGATTTCTCTGGTGATGAAAAGGATGAAGAAGACGATGATGATGAAGGAGATGCTGAGGATCCTGCGGCAAATGGCAATCAAGGTAGTGATGACGACGACGATAATGATGATGACGATGATGACGAGGACAATGACGACGATGATGATGACGAGGAAGAAGATGACGAGGATAAAGATGACGAGGATGAAGATGACGACGACGAAGACCAACCACCGGCTAAGAAGAGAAAGTGAAAGAAATTTGTCTTTAACAGGGAGATCTTCCTTGAATGTTCAATTATCAGGTATGTAGTAGAGAGGTATAACATTTTAGTTTCGTTTGTGTCTTCGCTATTGTAGGATTTTGAATCATTTAAACCTTTGTTTGCAATGATTTTGTGATGAAAACTCCTAGACATGATTCATGTTTTTCTAGCTTATTGTTGAATGTTTCATGAACTCGTGGTGGTCGAATTGGAAATTGTCCATACATCAATTCGTCATAGAGGCAACACATTACACATGTACCAAAGTACACACTTTCTTCTGCTTATAAAAATCTCTTGCTGTAACTATTGATCTTTATATAGGTAAGTTTTGACAAAAGAGATTGTGGGTTCAAATCCCGTCAAGGACACACCTGTGATGTATATAGTGAGACAACTTTAAAAAAAAAAAAAACTAGTTCAGTAGCTTATTGCAAATCATTCCTAACACTTGTTCAGTGGCTTTTTGCTCATCTTTTTTACCCAAGTTGACCAACATCAGGAAATGTAGAACGGGTTGGTTATACAGATAACTCAGAATCTCAGATAACATATCTTGGTGAAACATCATAATAATGATCTCCTTATTTGAGAAAGTTTAGTTTTTCAAACCTCGTATATGAGTTTTCTTAGTTATCTACGACTCTACGTAGTAATATAGTTTTACACTACTGGTTTTCGTCACCTTAAATTAAGTGATACATCCACTAACTTCCATATTTAGCAATTTTAAGATCAATGCATTTGCTAGCTAGTTTCACTCCAGTGCATTCTTCCTTTTTAATAAAATTTGTCATTGAAATATATATATATATATATATAACTAAATATATTACTCGACATTCATTCTTAGTGCACTCGGTGTGCACAAGTTATAGGGCAAGTTATAGCCCCATAACTCATAACTCAGGCTTATGCCTCCCCACCTCATGCCATAACTCTTCGCGCCAAATCCATCAGTCATGTTATACGTCATTTTTTTTCTTTGTTTTTATGCTTTATTGGGTTAATTGTGGATCAGAGAGTTTTTCATAACTTGAGTTATAGAGGAAGCGTGTTTTTGAGCTAAGTTATTGAGCTAAGTTATGGAATCTTATTTATAAGAAGGAAAAAAACTGATGCGACAACAAATTTTTTTATATAAAAAGTACTGTATTTAATAGTTAGTTAATCTTCTCCAACCACACAATTTATTTTGAAGCGCGTTGTATTAACTCACGTATATGATAATTTTCCTATATGGTGAATAATGTGAACACAGTTCTTAGCTATTTTTGACCATCATTTTTCTTAATATGCATAAGAAGTTATGACGTTATAACAATCAATTGTCCGAAATAGTAATTTTTGTTCAACTGTGATAGTATCTTATTAATTAATTAATATATATACTATATAGGTGGAAAAATACGACGTCGTTTTGACGTCGTATTTTGCGGCCCGGATTTTTAGCCCAACAAAAACGGTCCAAACTGTAAAAAACTTTTCCCGGGCCCAAAATAAATAAATAAAGAAAATTTATAAAACGGACCACTTTTAATTATTTACGACTTTTTTATATAATAAACTTTATTTATCAAATATATACCACATATCTACCGACTCATTCAAATAAAAAAATAGTGGCGGAAAGATCTTTGAATTGCTAACAAAATGGGAATGCTTCCGACATACGCATGATTTTATAAAAAATGTCGAAGTTTAATATAGATAGAAAAAAAATTACAAAACGTACCCTTAACTTTTAACTATTTACGACTTTCTTATATAATAAACTGTATTTATCAAATATATAACACATATCTACCGATTCATTCAGATAAAAAAATACTCGCGCAAAGATCTTCGAATTGCGAACAAAACAAAAAAAAAAAGAAAAAAAAAAAAAATGCACAATATTCAATGCTTCCGATATACTTACATTTTATAAAAATTGTAGAATTTTACTGTATATATATTTAATAAAAATATAATTTCAAAGCACACCATAAACTACATAATAATTTTAAAATAAACGACAGGGGTTAGAAACGTACAATTCTATGAAAGTTTAAATTATATAAATAACTTATATTAATACATGTGCTGCAAACAAGTGAGCCCCGCCGCAATGCGCTTAGAGATTTATATTTTCAATGACATTGATTTTAAAAATTTTTATTTTTTTTTTATTTTGGTATTTTATTATTTTTAAGTAATTGTGTTTTTTTTTATTTTTAAATTTGTGTGTTATTTTTTTTTTTTATTTTTTTTTAATTAACTTTTTTTTGTTTTTATTTATATTTTTAATTTTTTTTATTATTAAATAACAATAAACCATAAAATCAAACCAAATTATAAAACACTGAAAGAAAAAGAGAAAAATAGGGTAGTTAAAAATAATTAAGTTGTTTGGGTTTGATTTTGTGGTGATTGTTGTTGTGGGAAAAAAAAAAAAAAAAACATCACACAACCTAACCTCCCCCCTCCCCTAACCCCCACACAAACCCCACACAAAAACAACCCCTACCCCCCCCAACCCACCAAACACGCACCCTACAAAAAAATACAACAAACCCCCCCCCCCCCAACCCCCCCCCCCCACCCCCCCACTCCCCCACCCCCCCCCCCCACCCCCCCTCCCCCCACCCTCCCCCCCCCCCCCCCCACCCCCCACCCCACCACCCCACCACCAAAACCCACCACCCCAAACCCCCACACTCCCAACAACCACCCCCCCCCCCCCCCCCCCCCCCCCCCCCCCCCCCCCCCCCCCCCCCCCCCCCCCCCCCCCCCCCCCCCCCCCCCCCCCCCCCCCCCCCCCCCCCCCCCCCCCCCCCCCCCCCCCCCCCCCCCCCCCCCCCCCCCCCCCCCCCCCCCCCCCCCCCCCCCCCCCCCCCCCCCCCCCCCCCCCCCCCCCCCCCCCCCCCCCCCCCCCCCCCCCCCCCCCCCCCCCCCCCCCCCCCCCCCCCCCCCCCCCCCCCCCCCCCCCCCCCCCCCCCCCCCCCCCCCCCCCCCCCCCCCCCCCCCCCCCCCCCCCCCCCCCCCCCCCCCCCCCCCCCCCCCCCCCCCCCCCCCCCCCCCCCCCCCCCCCCCCCCCCCCCCCCCCCCCCCCCCCCCCCCCCCCCCCCCCCCCCCCCCCCCCCCCCCCCCCCCCCCCCCCCCCCCCCCCCCCCCCCCCCCCCCCCCCCCCCCCCCCCCCCCCCCCCCCCCCCCCCCCCCCCCCCCCCCCCCCCCCCCCCCCCCCCCCCCCCCCCCCCCCCCCCCCCCCCCCCCCCCCCCCCCCCCCCCCCCCCCCCCCCCCCCCCCCCCCCCCCCCCCCCCCCCCCCCCCCCCCCCCCCCCCCCCCCCCCCCCCCCCCCCCCCCCCCCCCCCCCCCCCCCCCCCCCCCCCCCCCCCCCCCCCCCCCCCCCCCCCCCCCCCCCCCCAACCCCCCCCCCCCCCACCCCAACCCACCCCACACCCCCCCCCCCCCCCCCCCCCCCCCCCCCCCCCCCCCCACCCCCCACCCCCTAACCCCCACATACAAAATTTACACCCCAACCCCCATCATCTCCCAACCCCAACCTAAACCCACACCCCCCACCTCCTCCCACCTTAAAATACCCCCCCCTACAAACCAAACCACAAATACCCCAAAACCAAAATATCAAATCAAACAACCCATTCCAACACCACTTACACCTCTACAACACCCTACAAACACTACTCAAACCAACCCCCATTCATCACCACGACAACCCCAAACACGCCCACCCCTAATCATCATCAATACACCCCTTAAATACCACGGCCTACAACCCACCCCCACATCCCAAAACTAACTACCAATCCATGGTACCACACAATAAATAGTTGATTTCCTCTAAGCACACTAATTCCACACTTGTCTCAACACCCCAATCCCCGACCCCTTACCCTAAAGTTAGATCAATCACACCTCACCACCACAACAACGTCAGTATGCGTCAAAGATAGAGATTATATCACAAACAAATTGTAAGGTACGGTCAAGGGTAGAAAAACAGAGTGGGAATAATGTGCAAAGATTAAATCACCAAAACAAGTTTGTTCCAAAAGCAGTACTAACAAAAAACTAAACTATAGTTTAAAATAAAGAAACATGGCAAAATTATTAGTTAAAACTTGCCTAGACAAAAATCCATATAGCAAGCATCCAAAAAGAAACTAGTACTGCTGAAAGTATAAATCCAAGTAATCCATTTTGAATGAAATCTGACTAAAAATAACTTTTAAAATGTCTCATGTTACTATTAGAAGGCCATTTTAAATAAAACAAACAGCACCAAAAGTAAAGTTACAAATAATAAAGTAAATAACTGTTGGGGACAAAACAGTTAGTGCAGTAGGGCTAAAAGGGAAACTGATGTCAGGCCTCCAGCAGTTGTAATTGGAGACCCAACAGACACTATTGGACCAAAGTTCTTCAAATACAATATGGATCCAAACTCTATAAAATTGTTAATTTAAGATCCACTATAGTCAGACCCAAGTCAGTAATGGCTTGGGTCCCTAAGAGAAACTAATTCTCTTTTGTTTGATATGCAAGGTGATCCACAAGTTGCTTTAAAAGATACATGAATTTTATTTTTTGACAGTGGATGCTTAATCCCTGAAGCATGAATTATGGGGAGGACAGTATGCAACAAATGAAATTGATGAAATTTGTACAAAATTGTGTGACTTGGTGAGCAAAAAGAATATAGAGAAATTGCGAGCTCAAAAACAGAAAGAGAGTTGTGTGAAAAACAGAAAGAGTGAATTGGTGAGCAAAAAGAATTGAGAGAAAATGTGTGAGCATAAAAACAGAAAGAGAGAAAGTGAGATTGGTGATGGAAAAACTCTTTGAAGGAATTTCAAGTTAATATTGGTCTCTTCAAGTTAGTACTGCTGGGCATTACTTAGTACTACTGGGTATTGCTTAGTATTGCTGACCATCTTTTAGTACCGTTGGGCTTAAAATTAATACTGGTAGGCTATTTTTAGTACTGCTAGAAGACCGTTAGTACTATTTGACCCATAACTAAATTTCCTTCCCAATTTCTAGCCGTTGCTAAATTTCCGCTAACTGCCATGCTTATAGGCTATAGGGTTTGACTAATTGAAGAATTTTTTATCTTTCTATAAGCTTAAAAGATTTCTTCCAAAAAAGTTACAAATATTCTTCATTCGGTGACACTTTAAAAACTCTTAAATACTCTCACAAATATAAATTAACCTCTACAAACATCGTACTCTCTCTCACAAACATACCCCAGAACCTTAATCAACTTTCTATACATCAAATGGCTACTTTAGTTTTGCGACAACATAACATAGGTGGCATACTTGGAGACACCCAGAGGGAAGTGCATATTATTCATCAATCGTTGATTCCTAACTACTCAAGTCACATTCACTATGCCCTTACAGAGAATCCAACAATATATGCTTCATTTATCAAACAATTTTGGACAACAGCTACTGCTAGCACAATTGTTAAGGAGAAGTAGAACTAACTGCTAGCATAGATATGACAACAAGACACATACACAAAAGCTTCTTTAAGAGACTCTGATAGTATGGAGGACAATGGTGGAATTACTTCTTTACCCAACACAGAGATATTTGAGCAACTTGCTCTCATGGGGTATGCAACTGATTCTGATAAGCTTACATTTCAAAAAGGTAATTTTTCACCATAATGGAGGTTTTTCATTCATACAATCGTCCACTGCTTGAGCCCTAAAAAGACTTATTGGGAGCATTTTAGCAGCAATATAGCTACTGCCATTATTTGTCTGGCAACAAACAGAACTTTTAACTTCTCAAAATTCATCTTTGATGCAATGGTAAAGAATTTGGATAACCCTCATAAGTTTTTTATGTATCCTAGATTTATCCCAATTTGTTTAAACAAGCAAAGGAGACTTCTTCAATCCCACACAAGAACCTATCCACTTAAAAAACATGTTTTAAAAAAAAACTTACACAGAAATTTTTAGGACATGAAGCGGTACAAGGGGTTTATTCCCTGGTGAAGAAACATTCCTTTATTTCCTTCCATGATCACTGCACCTGAAACATCTCCCTCAAGAATCACATCTTCACCATCCTTATCACCTCAACATACACCAGTCAGTGCTCCTTCAACTTCACCACCACCCATCACAAAAACTACACCTACTACAAAGGAGCCTACTACAATGCCCCATGAATCACCTCTCGCAAAGTTTTTCAATCACATTGGAACCTGAATGAGGGTAGTCTATCACTTCATGAATTGACAGTTCTATGTACCAATTTGTCAAATAAAGTAACAAGCTTGGAGGCAGAGTTGGCACAAACCAAACAAACTTATTACTATAGTTTTTTTTTGTGTAAATATGATTAAACAAGTGTTATTTCATTTATTAAATTTGCAAATAATTAGTAAAAGGGATATGGAAAAAATTTAAATATCAATCTATTTATTACCGCTATATCCACACTAATAAATTTTAAATAAAAAAACAAATGACTCAAAAATAATAATAAGTTATTTAATAAGTATATTATTAATTATATGTGATGATTTATTATAAATTCTTTGGATTGTATTAAATACTATTAAAGGAAGTTATAAAGTTAAGACTTGAAAATTTTTTAAATTTAAAATTTTTAATTTATGTTTTGTAAATGAAAGTGTTGTGTGAATATTTTTTTTTATTTATATTAGCTAGAAGTTGATATTGTAAATTTTTTTAATTGTTTTTATTTAGTTTTATTTTATGTTTTTCTTTTGTTTTTTTGTTATTGTTTGGTATTTTTTTTTATGTAAAAGAAAAAATATAAAAAAATAAAAAAGTATAATAATATATATAAAAAAATAAATAAAATTTTATATAATTACCCCCCACCCACACCACCTCAACCCCCCCCCCCCCCCCCCCCCCCCCCCCCCCCCCCCCCCCCCCCCCCCCCCCCCCCCCCCCCCCCCCCCCCCCCCCCCCCCCCCCCCCCCCCCCCCCCCCCCCCCCCCCCCCCCCCCCCCCCCCCCCCCCCCCCCCCCCCCCCCCCCCCCCCCCCCCCCCCCCCCCCCCCCCCCCCCCCCCCCCCCCCCCCCCCCCCCCCCCCCCCCCCCCCCCCCCCCCCCCCCCCCCCCCCCCCCCCCCCCCCCCCCCCCCCCCCCCCCCCCCCCCCCCCCCCCCCCCCCCCCCCCCCCCCCCCCCCCCCCCCCCCTCCCCCCCCCCCCCCCCCCCCCCCCCCCCCCCCCCCCCCACCCCCCCCCCCCCCCCCCCCCCCCACCCCCCCCCCCCCCCCCCCCCCCCCCCCCCCCCCCCCCCCCCCCCCCCCCCCCCCCCCCCCCCCCCCCCCCCCCCCCCCCCCCCCCCCCCCCCCCCCCCCCCCCCCCCCCCCCCCCCCCCCCCCCCCCCCCCCCCCCCCCCCCCCCCCCCCCCCCCCCCCCCCCTCCCCCCTCCCCCCCCCCCCCCCCCCCCCCCCCCCCCCCCCCCCCCCCCCTCCCCTCCCCCCCCCTCCCCCCCCCCCCCCCCCCCCCCCCCCCCCCCCCCCCCCCCCCCCCCCCCCCCCCCCCCCCCCCCCCCCCCCCCCCCCCCCCCCCCCTTCCCCCCACCCCCCCCCCCCCACTCACCCCCACCCCCACCCCCCCACCACCACCCCCCCCCCCCCCCCCCCCCCCCCCACCCTCCCACCCCCACCCCCCCCCCACCCCACACCCCCCCCCCCCCCCCCCCCCCCCCCCCCCCCCCCACCCCCCCCCACCCCCTCCACCCCCCCCCCCCCCCCCCACCATCCATAACCACACCTCTACAAATTAATATCTCTCACCAAACTCTCCACAACATCACCAACACCTTCACAACCCAAAACCCCCCAACTTTAAGCTATAAGGAGCCCTTAAAAATCCTCGTAAAACTTTAGATACCCCTCACAATAAAAGTGAAATCCGATCACCACATAATCCCCTCCCCTGTCCCTTCCCCCGTCCACCTTTTCCTCACCACTCCCGGCCCCGTTCCCCCCCAACCCCCCAACCCTCACCCTTTTCCCTTCCCACTCCCTCCCACCCCCACACACCCCCCAACCCCCACACATAACCTACCCACCCGCCCACTCACTCATAAATATTAGATGATAAACCAAGATAGCCCACCAATCAAAGCTCACTAGAATAATACCTAAGATTCATCGACAAAAGAATAAAAACTGAAAGCCCTACAAAAACTGTATGGTTTCCAGAAGCCTAGAATCAAAAGGCCCCAAAAAAAACCCTAAGAGCACAAGGAGTCATAACACCAAACACCGAAAAAGTGCTTGCCACTCTCAATCACATCTCCACATCATCTTTAAAATTTTAACACCAAACACACAAAATAACCACTCTAATCAAAACACCACTTTTGAGTAGACCCACCATTTTTATTATTTTCATTTTTTTCAAACAAATTATGTTAATCATACATTAAAAAAATAATTATATATTACAAAATAAAATTCACTATTTAAAAAATATAACAAAAAAAAAAAATAAAAAAAAGAAAGCCCAAAAAACCCCATTATACAAACAAAAAAAAATTCCACATAAACAATAAAAATACACAAAAAAAAACAAAGCCCATTTAAACCCAATAAAAACATTGTCTCTTCTTCTTTAGCAGCCAAAAAAAAACCACACGCACATCACATGAAAACTCACAGAAAAACACACACAGGGAAACAAACACTGTAACACACACAATCCATGGAAATCGATAAGAACGACTAGGAAAACTCTGGAATATCCCAGAAACGATAAGAAACGTCAAGAGAGAAACGCATAGGAAACTTTCAATATTAGAGAAACTTTCGGGGGCGTATCGAGGCGAATCCGTACCCACGAAGCAATCCAAACTGTTACGGAAGCCCATATTCGTTTCCGTGCTTCAGAGAACGTGAAATCTATTTTTCCAAATCTAAAACTGCTCAAGTCATCAAATTTAAAAACTTGGTTATACAAATCAAAACCTTAAGATTATAAATAAAAAAATTACAAATTACAACAAAGATATCCAGCATAAGCGTATGCTGCGGGCGTTAATTTATTTATATATTTAATTTATTTATTTTTGTTTTTTTCGCGTGTTTTTTTTATTTTAATAGTGTAAAGTTTTATTTTTTCATGCACGACCTGCGGATTCGTTAATTTTTTCTCGCGTTGTGCGGTCACTCAAATTCTTTTATTTTCTTTAATTTTGTGCTAGTTTATTTTTTCGTCCTCAAATTAATAGTGCTGTTTACTTTTTTCAGTATCGTTGTTGTAGTTTTTTTATGTCTTCCACTCGTTTTGTTGCTTGGCCCGTTAAAATTTATTTTTTTTTTAATTTATTTTGTCTGATGTTGGGTTGTCGAATAGGAAGTGGTGGGGGCAGGTGGGTATATGAGCACTTGTGGTGATATGCTTGGCAATAGGGTACAGCGGTATGCTGTTTTGTTCGCTGAAGGCGTCGTACTATTTGTAACATTTTTTTTCCTTTCCATTCTTTGTGCCAACAACATTTTAGAAAAAAAAAAAAAAACTAATTGGATCGGCTCAAATTTTGTAGTCTAAATTTTTGGGACTTACTTTTCTGGCCCAGCCCTTAAGCACTGTTTTATTTTTCGCAGCGTTGTTGCATGAGGGACGTTAAATTTATTTATTATTTTTTTTTTAAAATTTTTTTTTTTTCGCGCGCGTTTTTTTTAATTCTTTAATAGTGTAAAAGTTTATATTTTTTCCTGCACTTTTACTGGCTGTGCGTATTTTTTTCGCGCTGTTTTTAGCGTGTCATTAATTCCTTTATTTTTTCCCTTTAATTTTGTGCGAGTTTATTTTGTCAGGTCTCATAATTTAATAGTGCGGTTTTATTTTTTCAGTATCGTGTTTAGTATTTATTCATGTTTTAACGCGTTTTGCGTGGCGTTAAAATTTTATTTTTTTATATTTTATTTTTTTTTAATATATTTTTTTCGAATTTAATTTTTTTGTCTCATGGTGTAAAATGACACAAGTTTAATTCAATTCGGAAATGTTATCGCGAATATTTTTTTATCTTAATGCTCGTAATTTTTGTAACATTTTTTCCTCCCTATGTTTGAGTTGCCAACAAATTAAAAAAAAAAACTAATTGGGCGCGGCCCAAATTTTTAAGGCTAAATTTTTGGGCTTTTTTTTTTGCCAACACTGTAGCTACATGCTATGGAGAAATGACATAAGTCAACCCTTCCTCTATGGTTATATATAATAAATTGAAGTGTTTGGTTCACAAAAATTATAAACTGGTTTTGCTACTAGTAATAACACTATAACGACGAAAAATGCCCCCAACATCATTTTAGTCTTCTCCATTGCCAACATGTTTCGTTGACTGACATTTCTTTTATATCATAAAGTAGTCACTAACCAAAAACAAGAAATATTTCACATATATAATAGATCTAATAATTCCGCTATTTTTTTTTTTTTATATATTAATTGATTTTGTATTTTCTTTATTTGTTTATATTGTTTTTTAATTTTATTATTAAATTAGTTATTTTTATTTTTTTTTTTTGTTTTATTGATAATTTAGTTATTTTTTTAAATTTTTAGATTTTTTGTTTTGTTATTGTTTTTTTTTTTATTGTTTTTATTTTTTTGTTTTTTATTTAAAAGATTATCGTGAATTATTATTTTTAAAAATTTTAATTAAAAATATATAAAAAAATAAAATATATAAAAAAATAATTTAATAATATATAATTAAAAAAAAAATTTTAATTAATTAAACATATCATTTTTAAACTAAATTTCACTAAAAAATATAATATAATTAACATTATATAAATAAATTATTCGTCTCTAATTATATCATATAAGCACCAGCAAAACAAATACCCCAACATTTAACATATTAACAAAAGATTTTCAATTATATTTACACCACATTAAACAATTTTCACACATAATTTTATATTTATTTTTAAATAAGACACCATTTACATTACCAATACCAGTAATAAATACATCAAAATCATAAATAAAACTACTATAACCTATAGTTATCAACTTATCAATATTAAAAAAGAATTATATGTTTTAATTTTTTTATATTTATATGATTTTATTATATAAAAAAAACCCCCCCCCCCCACCCCCCCCCCCCCCCCCCCCCCCCCCCCCCCCCCCCCCCCCCCCCCCCCCCCCCCCCCCCCCCCCCCCCCCCCCCCCCCCCCCCCCCCCCCCCCCCCCCCCCCCCCCCCCCCCCCCCCCCCCCCCCCCCCCCCCCCCCCCCCCCCCCCCCCCCCCCCCCCCCCCCCCCCCCCCCCCCCCCCCCCCCCCCCCCCCCCCCCCCCCCCCCCCCCCCCCCCCCCCCCCCCCCCCCCCCCCCCCCCCCCCCCCCCCCCCCCCCCTCCCCCCCCCCCCCCCCCCCCCCCCCCCCCCCCCCCCCCCCCCCCCCCCCCCCCCCCCCCCCCCCCCCCCCCCCCCCCCCCCCCCCCCCCCCCCCCCCCCCCCCCCCCCCCCCCCCCCCCCCCCCCCCCCCCCCCCCCCCCCCCCCCCCCCCCCCCCCCCCCCCCCCCCCCCCCCCCCCCCCCCCCCCCCCCCCCCCCCCCCCCCCCCCCCCCCCCCCCCCCCCCCCCCCCCCCCCCCCCCCCCCCCCCCCCCCCCCCCCCCCCCCCCCCCCCCCCCCCCCCCCCCCCCCCCCCCCCCCCCCCCCCCCCCCCCCCCCCCCCCCCCCCCCCCCCCCCCCCCCCCCCCCCCCCCCCCCCCCCACCCCCCCCACCCCCCCCCCTCCCCCCCCCCCCCCCCCACCCCCCCTCCCCCCCCCCCCCCCCCCCACCCCCCCACCCCCATCCCAATCACCCTAATCATCTTACCTCACCCTCAACCTAAACCCCACACCACTCACACCTCCTTATCATCAACACCCCTCATTTACCAATTCCTTCCTCCAAACCGACTCCTAACTCGCCTCCCTCCCCCCCACCCTCACACCCACCCAACACACCAACCCCAACCCCCCCCCCCCACACCCCCCCCAACCTCATTCACTAGCCCAAAAATTACCATTCAGCAAAACAAACACACCCAACTCCCCTCCCCCACCCACACCGCAACCCATACAAATATTGATGAACCCCACCTGTGTCCCAATTACCTCTATCACACCCCAACCACCACTAAACCTCAACTTGGAACCAATGAACATCAACATTCCAAGAATGCAACTAGAAAGAGCAGCAACACAATAGTCAACTAAATTTGGGACCACTCATCCAAGGCACTTTATATATCATAAAACCACACTAATTGATTTTCAATAACCTTCAAACTTAAGTAACAAAATTTGAAATGCATGTCATGTTTGATATATCATCAGCGCCTTACAAATTGCAAAATACATTGAACCACCTATTCATTTATTACCAAATATATTCACCATATCTACTTCATAATTGTATTTTTTAGTTTATTTTATGTTTTTTTTATATTTTATAATTATTTTTATTTATTTAAATATTGAATTTATAATTTTTTATATATTTTGATTATTAATATTTTATATTAAATAATAATAATTATTTTTTTTATATAATTTATATAATGATTTTTTTAATTTTCTTAATTAAATTATTAAATTAAAAAAAAATAAAATAAAAAATATCAAAAAAAAACAAAACTATCCTAAAACTACATAACATCAAACAACATCCAAAACAACAAATACTACCAAAAAAAAAAAACAAAAAACTATTTCCCTAATCAACACTTCATAACAATACAATCAAATCACACAACACACCTAAAAAAAAAAACATCAAATAATAAAAAAAAAACACCAACCACAAAAACCATAATTAAATAAAATAAATATTAAAAAAAAGATTTAAAATAACCCCCCCCCCCCCCCCCCCCCCCCCCCCCACCCCCCCCCCCCCCACCCACCCCCCCCCCCCCCCCCCCCCCCCCCCCCCCCCCACCCCCCCCCCACCCCCCCCCCCCCCCCCCCCCCCTCCCCCCCCCCCCCCCCCCCCCCCCCCCCCCCCCCCCCCCCCCCCCCCCCCCCCCCCCCCCCCCCCCCCCCCCCACCCCCCCCCCCCCCCCCCCCCCCCCCCCCCCCCCCCCCCCCCCCCCCCCCCCCCCCCCCCCCCCCCCCCCCCCCCCCCCCCCCCCCCCCCCCCCCCCCCCCCCCCCCCCCCCCCCCCCCCCCCCCCCCCCCCCCCCCCCCCCCCCCCCCCCCCCCCCCCCCCCCCCCCCCCCCCCCCCCCCCCCCCCCCCCCCCCCCCCCCCCCACCCCCCCCCCCCCCCCCCCCCCCCCCCCCCCCCCCCCCCCCCCCCCCCCCCCCCCACCCCCCCCCCCCCCCCCCCCCCCCCCCCCCCCCACACCATCCTCCCCCCCCCCCCCCCACCTCCACCCAACCCCCACCCCCCCCCCCTCCCCCCACTCCAACCCACCCACCCCCCCCCCCCCTCTCACCCCCCCTAAACAAATCCCATTAATATACCTATACACATCCCTCCCCTTATAAAATCCACATTAAAACTTACCACAACACAACAACAACAACCAAACCATAACACCAACCAAAACAACCTCCTTCCACCACCAATCACACACACAACCCGCTCAAAAAAACAAACATCTAACCCCAACCAAACAACACCCAACACACCAACCCCCCTACAATAAATACCCCCAACAACCATTCCCCCCCTCAAAACATCCCCTCAAAAATCACAACATACAACCAACCCACCTATAACCCCCATCTCCTTAACCCACCAACCCAAAACCCCCCCCATCCCACCATACAACACTCCACCTCAAAACACCCAAACTTAAAAACACAAATATACCACTTTCCCATAACCTACAAACAACCTAAGCCACCGTTACACACAGCCCCATACACCTGGATCCACAAAATAAAACACCATGTGACCAATTACATGTTAGCCCCATTGTACTTATTAGGAGTACTTGATCAATGCCCCTATCTACAGAATATAAAAAACCCTTATCAAATTTGAAAACCACTTTACAACTACCATCTTCCTTCACTTAAAATCAATAGGAACCATACAATTGTTGAATAGATCAAGTAATCTATCAGCTTATTTTGAATAGTAACAATCAACTGAAAAGCTTTTAGCATCGGAGAATGCTCAAAAAAGACAACAGATCTAAATCACACACACACACATACTACATCTAAATCACTCACTCACACAAACCAGATCCAAATCACTACACATGATCCTCATACCACACACAAATTAACCAAAACCCAATTTTCTAAATCACCTACTATCCAAAAACTTTCGATAATTCCCGCCAATAAAACAAAAACTTTAATATACAGAGACTCAAAGCCTTTTAATATATCTCACAACTCCTATACCCAAGAAAAAATACAATGAACTAGCAATTCCTTTTTCTTAATATATAAGATATTAATGACGCATGCGATGAAGAAATCTTGGTCAAAGGTGGGTTTTGGTTAAAAAGATCTCGTGTGAAAAACGCTTTTGGAAAAATTATAGTTTATTTTAAAAAAATTAATTCGAGACAAAGTTTGAGGTTATTAATTGAGATAAAACCGTAGAATACCAACGAACTATTATCATAAAATTATCGATTTGGTACGTGGCTCTTAAAAATTATCGATTCTGTTACGTGACTTTCATAAAGTGTTCTCATTGTGCACATTTTATGACGAGTCATACGTCATAGCTGACACGTAGCACATCAAAAACGTGAGACGTCATCAAATGTGGAAAATGATAACACTTTATAAAAGTACACGTACCAAATCGATAATTGTTTCAGTACACGTACCAAATCGATAAATTGTGAAAAGTTTGTTGGTATTCTACGGATTTATCCCTTATTAATTTGTTGGTTTTGATCTGTGAGCATTCTAAGAGGATATGAATTTATTTTTGTTGAGAATGATGAATATGAGTTGTTGATTTTTTTTATTTGTGATGTCAAAATGATGAGTCCTTATCAAATCTACAGAAGGGGTGGGATTTTCGTAGGTTTGTGTTTGCTTTTCGGTTTTGACTAAAACAATATATAAAAGTATCTGTGTTTGTGTTTCAAAATCAAGACAACCTAAAAGGGTTTCGTGATTTTTTGTGCTAATCGGTTGTAAGAAGAAAAAGATAGATTTGTGATCAAGATATTATATGAGGTGTGGTGGCCGGTGTGTTGTTATGGCGAGGGTGATTGTTAGTGTTGTTGGCGGTTAGGTGGTGGCAAGATTGGTTGGCGGTTTGGTGGTGCGATGATGAGGATATGTCAGCGATGGTGGTAGCCGACTGACAGTTGTTGGTTTAGATTTTGAAAATGATTTAGGGATCTTGACATTTTTGTTGTTTGTTTGGTAATAGAAAATTAAACATTAAATAAAATTGGGGGTTATTATGTAATAGGTGTGGTGGGGTAAGGCTAAGAGTGTAGGTGTGTGGATTTAGCCACAAAACAAAAAGGGTCTCACACAGTCTGCCACCTCAGCATTCACTCCCCAATTCCCTAAAAATATATCTTCCCTTATAACACATCTTCACCTCTTTATTTGGGCCCCACCACTAACTATTTTTTTTTCTTTTAATTTTTTTCACACAAACATAATTTATTTCATTAAATTAAAAATACAAACTACAATACATTTAAAAAAACATTGCGAAATTAAAAAACTAATGCGAAAATTAAAAAATACATCAATTATACAATAAAACTAATGTCTGGTTGAATTGTTGCCAAAGATTCTCAATGATCATACCGTTGAAGCTTTGCGGTGAAATTTAGCACGCAGTTCTTTGTCTTTTTTTCGTCGAATGCGCTTCGCTCGACCCATGTCCTTAATATATTTTGTTGGAGACAAATATAACTTTCTTCGTCAAACTCGGTTAACGCATACTTTTGATATTCTAAAATCATGTTATGCAATATAATGCAAGTATGCATAACTCTGCGTAGCTTGTTGATAGTCCAAGCACGCGTCGGTTGACTTATAATACGCCAACGTCCTTGAAGGACCCCAAAAGCTCTTTCAATATCTTTTCGAGTAACACCTTCATGTTTCCGTTTATATAAAAGATTCTTCCCTTTGAACTTGCAACCGTAAATGATTTAACAAAAGATGCCCATTGTGGGTAAATGCTGTCGGCTAGATAATACTCTTTTTCGAATGTAACCCCGTTACATTCAAACGGAGCCACGGGGTCGATGCCATCAAGAAGGTCGTCAAATAACGGAGAATTATTCAAAATTGTTAAATCGTTATTTGCACCCGCTACCCCAAAAAATGCATGCCAAATCCACAAATCATATGAAGCAACAACCTCAAGCAATATAGTTGGATACTTTTTATCACCTCTACAAAACTGCCCATATCATGCTTTTTGGATAAATTCTCCATTCCCAGATGCATACAACAATGCTTCCAAGCATTCCCGGAAAACCATGAATATTATTGTGTGCTGTTGTATAACTTTTGAATGTCATTGAAGTCAGGTTTTGTAAATACTTGGCAAAAACAATTCGATAACGCACATAAAGAAAAAATCTAAGCAATCGCGTGCGTTATGGCTACCCAATTGTAAAATACTCATCTAATGAATCAGTGATTACTTCGTATGCCAATTGCGCTATGCGCAAGTGCATTTCATAATAACACTAAAATCTGGGTACAACACCCCGTAGCATTGGGGGGTCGGACTCTAAAGAAATCGAATGCGGAGAAGAGAGATGGTGAGTATCAATGTAATTTCACTCCTGAGACTATGCGTTCTAAAAATAGTTACGGCTCATACGATACCGTAACGAAAAAATAATAATGCGGGGAATTTTGGCCGAGCGACGCAAAATAGTCCTCCAATCAACCGTGCTTCGCTTCTACACCGTATTTCCCGAGAGATAAATTTTTTCGGTGGCGCACCCGCTCTGCTTCTTCTTGTTGTTGTTGCTCTAACCGAGCAAGTTCAAAAATCATGTCAAGATCTTTGAAATCTTGAACATCGGAATCACCACTTTCGGAATCACTCATGAATTATATTGCGTTTGTAAGATGTAATTTTTTGAATGAAGTTGTATAAAATTGGATAAAATGAGGTATGTATTTTACGTGTAACAGGAGTAAAAATTAAAAAAAAAAGTATTTTAAAAAAAAATAGCAACGGCTATATTTTTGCAACGTATAGATTTTTGTCCCTTTCCTTCGTCGTAGAACTGGCGAGGGAGCCAAGTTTTTGCAAGTGGCGAGCTACCGGTTTGTGTATGGAGGTCTAGACAACGGTCGAGTGGCGAGAGAGCTTCGCCACCATACCCCTCTCTCTAATTAAATAAAAGGGGACTCATTAAATGAGTGTATTGAAAAAGACAAAACCACCTTTTCAATTATTAGAATTAACGAAAAAAGTTAACACCCATCCAAAATAAGGAGCGTCGAGGTTACAACTTTCAAAATTAAGAATGGGTGATGTACTTAAAATTGAATAGGGATTGAAAGTGTTATTTAATATAAACCATAAGAACGAAACATGTAATTTTTTCTTTTTGAATATTAAAAAGAAAAAAAAATGAGTGAAGTAAGAGTTGGGACCTACCAACCCTTCAAATCCCACCATATTAGTTTACTTTTCAAATAGTTATTGTCAGTAGGTGGTGAAAGACTAAGGTTAATCCGACTTATATAATGGCGTCTCCACAGACCGACCGAACCCCCACTACTTAGCTTTTTAACCGACCAAACCCACCCAACCTTTTCATTTGCTTGGGCTGCTATGTGACCGAACAGATCAAAAGAAAAGAAGCCAAAATTTAATGGCCCCCTCCTCTCTAATACTCATTTGATGGTCCCCTCCTCTTTATATAGTTGGAAATATGGTGGTTAAATGTCCGGTCGGATTACGGGGGTTTAGTCACTGTTTGGTCTAAGAGAGGATAGCTGAGGTGACGCTGATGTGACAGTCGAGTTTGTTCTTCTCGTTGGGTCGATTACTCCTAGTCTAACCCATATTATTTTTGAACAACAAAGTTTTTTTTATTTGGTTTCTTCTAAAGAGACCCTCACGTATCAAACGCACGCCTAACCATTTAGATGGGATTTTAAAAACCATTAAGGACTGTTTGGTTCACTGTGTTTGGATGACTTTTAGTGGTTTTGAAATTAAAATCCAATAAAAATCATGTTTGGTATGCTAAAAAAAGGTGTTTTTTAAAATGGTAGGACCCATAAAAACCAGGGATTTAAAAAATACTGCTAAGAAGATGTGGGATTAACACTTTAAACATGAGGCCCAACACATAAGCCATATAAAAAAAATTATTACTAATATACACATTTGTCGACAAACTAGCCTAAAATTCGCATAAAATGTGGCCCAAAGTAAAAAAAAAAAACTAGCCCAAAATTAGCCTGAAATCTGGCCCAAAGTAAAAAAAAAATACAAAACGGTCCCTCAACTTTTAACTATTTACGATTTTCTTACACAAAAAATCCCGTAAAAAAATTAACAAAAAAAACACTTCAAGTTTTTATTGTTCACAACTTTTTTACATTCATCGGCCCAAAAAAAAAGATATCGAACCGTCCCAAAAAAGAAAATATTCGGGAAAAATTTAACCCGTCCCAACGCAATTTTTTTTTTCCCGAATCATACAAAAAAAGGAAATATCCGGGAAAAAATTAGCAAAAAAAAACAACCAAAAAATAGCCTAAAATCTGGCCCAAAGTAAAAAAAAATACAAAACGGACTCTCACCTTTTAACTATTTACGATTTTCTTACACAAAAATTCCCGTAAAAAAATTTACAAAACCGTCCCAAAAAAAGAAAATATTTGGGAAAAAATTAGCCCGTCCCAACGTAAATTTTTTTTTCTCAAATCATACAAAAAAAGAAAATATTAAAAATTAGCCCCGCCATAACGCATCGCCAAAAAAAAACCCCCGAAACGTAAAAAAAAATTATTCGGAAAAAAATTAGCCCCGCCGCAACGCGCGGGTTCTTTTGCTTGTATTACCCATTTGAGAAGTAATACGTCGTCGTATTCTTCTGCCTAATTTCACTGTTCAACTTAAGCACTGTAGTTGCTACAGTGCTGAGCCAAAAAGTAGCCCAAATAATTAGCCTAAATTTTGGGCCGGTCCAATTGGTTTTATTAAAAAAAAAATTTGTTGTGACAAAATATGGGGACAAAAAAATGTTACAAAAGTATCGACTCATTCAGATAAAAAAATTTCCGCGGAAACATTTTCGATACCTAATAACTTTAAAATAATCGACAGGGTCACAAATGTTCGCACTATTAAATATGAGACCGACAAAATAAACCCGCACAAAATAAAAAAAATAAAAAAAAGTTAATGACTCACAACAACGCGCGAAAAATTAACGCCACGCATCAACGCGCAAGAAAAAATAAACCCGCACTATTAAACATGAGACCGAAAAAATAAACCCACACAAAATAAATAAATAAATGAATAAAAAATTAATACCCCGCAACAACGCGCGAAAAATTAACGCCCGCAGCAACGCGCGGGTAATCTTGCTTGTTACTACTATTACACATTTTACATTTAAAACAACGTAGTTTTTACCTATGTGCACTATTCATCTTAAGCACTGTAGCACTGCTACAGTGCTACAGTGATGGGCAAAAAAAAGCCCAAAAAATTTAGCCCAAAAATTTGGCCTGGCCCAATTAGTTTTTTTTTTTTAAAAAAATAAAAAATTGTTGGCACAAAATAAGGAGGAAAAAAATGTTACAAAAGTACCGACGCATTGACATAAAAAAATACCCGCGGTAACATTTTCGAATTGACTTAAACAGTGTCATTTTACACCATGAGACCAAAAAAATAAATTCGCAAAAAAAATAAAAAATAAAAAAAATAAAATTTTAACGCGACGCAACAACGCGTAAGACCATAAAAAAAACTACTAAACACGATACTGAAAAAGTAAACCCGTACTATTAAATATGAGACCGACAAAATAAACTCGCACAAAATTAAAGAAAAAAAAAAGAATTAATGACACGCAACAACGCACGAAAAATTAACGCCCCGCGCTTTATTACATTACTTGCATTGTCAATATCTCAGTATGTCATGTAACTTGCATAACTAAAGTAGACGAGCTCACGCAACCTATCTATGGCAATCCTGTCTTCATATATGTCAAGCCAAACATTCAGACATGTCAAGTCAATATCATCATATTCATATTACAAGGTACATTATTCCTATAATGTACTATTCGCAACATTATATCAAAACGGGCTTTAAACCGTTATCGTATACCTCTAAACCCTAATTCCATGAAGGAATAATATCTAAAGTGAATGTACAAACTATTAAAGAATATGTACAAGTAATATAACATCTCATTTGAAATATAAAATCTCTTCAAATCAAAGTACAAGTCTTTGAAAGCACAATATGCAAGTCATTAAGCATGACCTCCAAAATAGCCGTTTTACCTCCGTTTTCATTCTAATTTCTTCACCACCACTTATATACAAGCTACTACACTCAATATACAATATGTAAATCCTAATTATTCTATTCATAAGCTTTCATACATCTTTTTGCACTCAAAACCCTAATTTAAAACCCTAAACCCTAAAACCGAGCTAGTTTCTAAACCATGACTCGTTTCTTAATTTTTATCCATTGTAAACCCAAACCAACTCTCAAATAAGTTGTAATAACATAAATTACAACATTATCAATCATAATCCACCATCATTTCATCATTCTACTTCAATTATACAAGAAACGAATCCAAGAAACCCTAATTATGCCCTAACTGGAACTTTTGACCCGTTTACTCATTTTCTACCCATTTTAACCCAAACCACCTAT
Source organism: Tanacetum coccineum (assembly GCA_026074375.1). Taxonomy (NCBI): domain Eukaryota; kingdom Viridiplantae; phylum Streptophyta; class Magnoliopsida; order Asterales; family Asteraceae; genus Tanacetum; species Tanacetum coccineum. The sequence goes on along the minus strand of BQNB010010586.1, from coordinate 1,409 downwards.
CAAATTTTGATTATAATCCTTAATATAAGTCTTAGGATCAGTAACCTATCATTCTTAATCAAATGTATACGAAATCCAAGCATAGAAACACAATTCGTGCCCTACTTGAACCCGTATACACCTTTCTTGCAATTTGACCCATTTTAGAACTTTTCTTGCAAACAAGCACCTTATGACTAAGCAACTTACCTTCCTAAGCAGCTTACACACCTTCTACAACAAATATCTTCAATATTTTTATTAAGAAAAACTTCACATGTGCTCTTGTTCTTTCATTTCAAGCCATGGCATCAAAAGGGTGTTCCAACACCTTCTAGTTGATTTCTATCTTACATGACTCATCATGTAGACTTCCCACATCACCCTCTAGATTTTACACATGTTCTAAATCATAATCATAAGGAAACCTTGGCCTTTAAGGGTTGAAACACTATAAATAGGGGTGTTATGCTTCAATTTCTACTCATCCCCCACTTACTCCTCTATAACCCATCATAGCATCAATCCTTTGCTCAATATGTATTCTAATAGATCCTAAGAAGTCCCAAGAACAGAAGTAAAGCAAACGAAACCAAGTAAAGAAGCCCGGGAGTCGTTATTCTAGGCGTACGAAGCTAAAAGTCCTGATTTTGACCCGTTTCCAAGCTATAAGCTCAAACCCAGGTTTTGAATGTTCTACTTCTTCTACTACACCCTTATAATGTTCATATGATCCTAAATATACTCTTGTTAAAGTTTCATAACTCAATTCATGCTCATTTTCCATTTTGATCCAAAACCATACACCCGAAACTCTAATTTGGCGTTTTTTTAAAACTAAATGTTATATTGATTAAATATTGTTATAATCTATCCTAGCATGCTTAACAAATGTCAAAATAACCACTTTATTGATTAATGAAGGAATTTGAACTTAAAACCCACACGTTTACGTTTTAAAACCCTAATTTAACCCGTTTTGCTTCCTAGCCTAACGAATCGTTATTTTAAATTTACGTTACGTTAAAACTTCATATTTTAGTTTATTATAACTTATAAATGTCTATTGAAATGTTAAAATAAGCTTGCATGGCAATTTGGACATGTTTTGTAATTATAATCCATGCAAGGGGTATATATCATAACTTTCTGAAATTAATAACTAGAAGGGCTGAATATATCATTTTATCAAAGTTATTACTATAGGGGTCTATTATGTCACTTTTTAAAGTCCAAGGTTTACTTGGTATATCTTTTAAAGTTGAAGGACCAAAGTCATAAAAGTGCAAACCTCAAGGGTCTATTTGCAATTTCCCAGAACCCTAGGGTCTAAAATGTAACATTTTGAAAAAGTATAAAATCATGTTTAAAACCTTACAAGACATAACTTTAATTAACGCTTCTCGTGCTTAACATTTCCAGATATTGAT
>BQNB010010585.1:5302-76422 GCA_026074375.1 Tanacetum coccineum | reverse complement strand
CAATGAAAATGATGGTATAATTTTATGTGCGTATGTATTTTATGTATATGTATTATGTATTTACGTATTTAATTAATAGGAGTTCGTTAGATTAGAATATTAGTTTAGAAATTTAGTTAGGTAAATTTTAGTGGTAATAAGTTAGAAAAAAATAAATATGATTAGAAATGATATTTATTTATAATTATTTAAGTTAGTTTAACTTAAAAAGGGTTTGCTAAAATAAATAAAGGTTTTTATAAAAATAACAAAAATTAAGGGTTTTCGTTTAAATAATAAAAAAATAAAAAAATATATATAGGGGTGTTTGTTCGACCGAACTTAAGAGAAAAAGAAGGAAAGAAAAACAAATTTTAGTCAAACTACAATTCTAATTAGGTAATTATCCAAACCTCTTTCTTTTCACTATAAATACAAACCCTTCATCCCTATTTTTTTATATATCCGGTCGAACCAAGAAGCAGAGAAAAAAAATTATTCAAGATTAATTTGGTGATTTAGGGTTTCAAGAATCAAGGATTAAGGTATGTTCATAAACCCTAGTTGTTTAGTTTTCTTTAATTCATGTAACAATAAAGTGATGGATAAATCAGGGTTCATAAAATTCTGTAAATTTATAATGTTAAACTTAATTAGAAGTGTTTAGGGTTTAATAAGGGTCATATTGATGTAATTGGTTAGGGTTGGATCGCGTTTAAATAGGAATTAGGTTTGAGCAGAATTTTAGTTCATGTTGTTCGATGGATATCTCAAGGATGGTAACGTTTTTTTTATGAATCTTATGTCTATTGATAAGTTCATAGAGTCTAGTTTCCAAAAAGTCCGCCCCCAAAAGGTTTTGAGGTCGGGAAGTTAGTCAAATAATTTTTGCAAGAAAAGTTGTCAAAACAGTAAGTTCGTGTCAGATTTAGGTCTGATTTCGGGGAGTAAAACCCCTACTTAAAGTTCAAATTGGGGTTAGCCAAAAATCATGGGTTATATTTTAGGTGTTTAGTAACTCCAGTTCGAAGGGCTAGCGATAAAACATTTTCTAAGTATTTTTAAGGACGTCAAACTTTTTGGTGTGCGTTCAGATTTGAATTTGAGTACTTTGTAAAGATGAATTTTTATAAAATAGTTCCACTCAGTATTATTTTTTCTAAAAAATCACAGTAGCTCACAACTCATTGGGGAGCTATGTTAGGTGTTTTAGTATTTTATTTATGGTCATAAAGTGACTACAAATTTCTGCCGGAAACTGAAAAGTTAGAAGTTAATGGTTAAGGTTATATATAGTATGAAAATGATTTGGGAGATGTATATAAAGGATTATAAACTTAGTGTAAGGTTTAGAAGTCCATCATGTGATGGTTACATTGGCTTGGGTATTTGCCTAACCGAGTGTAACTTGTGTTTTTGTTGTGTTTAGATTGTATGCAAGATTTTGTCAAGTAGCTGAGCATCAGGTGAGTTTCATAGTCCCATTTTACTATGTTTTCTTGGGATGGAAATAATGCAAAATATGTTTTGAAATGTTTTAAATTACTGTGATTATGTGGTTTTAGTTGACGCTTGGACTTTTATGTAGCTATTATATGTTATGTGTTGCATGTTGTATGATGTTGTATTGGTTTTTGCCTACTTTGTGGGTATGAGGTTTTGCCTACTTTGTGTGGGTATGATATTGTGGGTATGAGGTTTTGCCTACTCTTCTCGACGTCCCGGTACTCCTACAAATATGGACTTCGCTAATTAGACCGGGCTAAGAAAACGGACAAGCCCAATGGGGGTCCAATAGAGTTCGGCCCATTAATGCCCAACAAGGTCCAATCAAGGTTCTAGAAACTTCTAGAAAATAGAGGGAAACTAGTGAATTCAAAATTTGAATTAGCCTCTAGAAACTTCTAAAAAATAGAGGGAAACTAGTAAATTCAAATTTTAAATCAAGGTGCATCCTATTATCCAATTCACTCTTTTATCCATTAGGCAAAAGAGACCTCTCTAGAAAATGATTTTCCTATAAATATCACACTATTCCTCCCTCCTCCTCCTTGTACAAAACCCACGGCCAAACATCAATCCACATTAAAAATTTGTGTCTTTGATCTTGTAACATGTTTCTAGCATTAGGCTTGATTCATGGTTACTTCCTAGATGAATTCCACTAGTACCAAAGGGTATGTAGTGATGTATAGGATGTCTCTACATGAAAGTGATCATCTTTCTTTCTTACCTTTCATGTAGTAGATCGAGTCACATAGAAGTGATTACATTTGACCACTTGTATGTTAGATGGTGTTGTATGTTGTAACTTATTCATATCTCTTGTAATCATGTGTAATAGTTAGATTGTGGTGATCATAAGAAGGTGTGTTAGATCATGATAATCATAGGAAGGTGTGTTAGATCGTGGTGATCTTGGTAGTGTCTTGGTGAAGTGAAGTTGTGCGGTTAGTAGTGAAGTGAAGTTGTGCGGTTAGTAGTGAAGTGAAGTTGTGCGGTTAGTAGTGAAGTGAAGGTGTGTGGTTAGTAGTGAAGTGAAGGTGTGTGGTTAGTAATGAAGTGAAGTTGTGCGGTTAGTAGTGAAGTGAAGTTGTGAAGTGAAGTGATTTGTTGTGAAGTAGTGTGGTTAGTTGTGATAGATTGGTTCTATCTAGGATTAGAACTCGACATATGGCTTAGTGTCAGAAATCGGTGTAAGCTTAGATGTGTATGGTTTTCTCCGCCTAAAGGGAGCTTGTTGACTAGTGAAGTAACTCTCGAGTTGGGTACTCGGGGAGTGGAGTAGGGCGAAGAGGTGCTTCAAAGGTCTTATCGCTGAAGCCTATGAATGGGATGAAGAGGAAGTGTCATCAGATGACAATGAGATGGTGGAAGTTAAAGTACTCATGGCACTAGCTGAAGAAAATGATGTTATCAGCAAAGAAAGCGCCAGAAATGGTAAATGACTGAAAATCTCCATGAGAAAGGTACATACTCTTCTTGAAATGGAAGATAATGATGATAGAAAAACCTATCTAGATTATTGTGATCGATCTAAATTATTGTTTGAAGAACAAAGAATAATCTTTTTGTCAAAACATAGAAATCGGTTCATGAACTGAATGATGCAAAGAACAATTATAGTATTAAATCAAGACAAAACTTGATTTTCCTTACATGACAGCATGTAAAACACTGAATTATCAAAGAGAATAAAAACTTAAGATACAAAACTGAAGAGCTAACAGCAATCATTGATAACATTGTAAACAGTTCTAACAAAGTAAATCAGTGGTTATATTGAACAAAATCCAATCTTAAAAGAACGAGAAATTTTTGGGAGTTGTCAACACACTGAAGATCCCTCCAGGTTTGGACAAAAAGACCTTGTCTTTGTAAAAGCCTCAATGATGACTAAAACAGTGTCCATACATGTGTTTGAAAGCCACTGGTTGTTTGATGTGAAGGTTTTATTTTGCCAAATCAGGATATGGTAGGATAGGATACTCTCCAACTGAGTCACAAAGAAAAAACACAACTGATCCCTTCATGTTGCTGTCACTGGGACTCTTCAGCGACTGATTATAATTCTTGCGGAATTAATTCTTCAAGTTTGTAGCAACCCCCTCTTCCTCAACTGAAGAAGTTGGATGGTGGATGAACCTACTTCTAGACAAAGGACTGTCAATCAATTTGAGGTCAAAATCGACATTCAAAGTCTGAAACTTTTAAAAGGTTAATCATCAATAAATTAACCAATCTCAGCTCTTGTTAAGGATAACCAAAAAGCTCTTCAGCTTCAAAAAGTTTAAATCAAGCTCCTGCTGGTAAATAAAGAGTGTAAAAATTGATGATGATCCTCATTTGGCTATTGTAATAAAAAAACTAAACAATCCTTAAATTACAAAGTTTGCAAGCAGTTCATCACTCTCTTAATCAGGAAGTAATCAACCCTACATAGTTCCTAAAAATACACTTCAACAAATACAAAACATAATTCAAAAGAAGTTGTGATCTGTGTGGCCTAAACAATCATCTCTCAGAAAATTGTTACAAGGTTCTGTTTTGTAAAAAGTGTGAAAGAACTGATCACATAACCTGTGATCATGCTGAATACATTTCCACCATGAACATGTCTTAGCATCTCAAAAGTCTGGGTAGATCTTCATCAAGATCTCATATCCCAAGACCATCAAAACGCTTCTTTCTACCTTATTTACACTGTGGATGTATAGATCATTTATTTAATGAATTTTTATACTATCCCGTATGTAAATTATGTGGAAGTTATGACCATGACACAAATGGTCATAACAGGATTATCTCTCTAGAAAGAGAGATCAATCTAAGAAATCCTCAACATGCCTTCAAAAGATGTGAAGCTTGTGGTAGCTCAACTCATACCATAACTGATCACTATGATATTGAATGGTTCAAAAGAGATGAAGCACTTCAAGCCAAAAAGGCCGAGGCTCTAAAATCAACTAGGGTTGAATCATCTAATGCTAACAGATCTAAGACTCCCACTAGAAGATGGGTTTCTAAGCAAAACTAACCATTCTGAACGTATTTGTGCAGTGTGACATCAGGAAGCCCATCTAGTACATGGACAGTGGATGCTCAAGGCATATGAATGGTGTCAAGAGTTACCTGCACAAATATGAGGAACAACCAGGACCCAAAGTGGTGTTTGGAGATGACTCAACATGCGTCACTAAAGGATATGGTTCAATCAAATGTAATGGTATAGTTTTCACAAAAGTAGCATTTGTGAATGGTCTTAAATACAATTTAATTAGCATCAGTCAACTCTGTGATGCTAAGTATATTGTTTAGTTTAATGAGAAAAGAGGAACAATCTTCAACTCTAACAAAGAAATTGTAATGATTGCTCCAAGAGTAATAGATGTATATGTTCTTGACATGATATCTTCTGCTCAAGAATCTTGCTTCTTTGCCAAAGCTTTTGAAAATCTCAACTGGCTTTGGCATAAAAGACTTGCTCATCTAAACTTTAAAACAATCAATTAACCGGCAAAACAAAATCTTGTTATTGGTCTTCCCTCACTTGTCTACTCAAAGGACAAACCATTTTCATCATGTGAAAAGAGAAAGCATCATAGGGCCAGCTTCAAAACAAAACAAACATCTTCTATCAAGAAATGTCTTCATCTTCTTCACATGGATTTATTAGGACCTGTAACTCCTAGGTCCATTAACCATGAAAAGTACACCCTTGTCATTATTGATGAGTACTCAAGGTATACATGGGTATACTTCCTGAAGAAAAAAAGTCAAGCACCTAAAACTATCATGTCCTTCATCAAAAGAGTTGAAAATCAAAATGACATCAAAGTCAAAAAACTTAGAACTGACAATAGTACTGAATTTAGGAATAACATCCTCGTCAAACTCTGTGATGAAAAAGGGATTTCTCAAAACTTTTCCTCTCCTTACACACCTAAAAAAATGGTATTGCTAAAAGGAAAAATAACCCTCATAGAAGCTGCAAGAACAATGCTTTCAGGATCTGTCTTCTCAAAACAATACTGGACTAAAGCTATAGCCACTGCTTGCTAAACTCAAAACAAACCCACCATTGTGAAAAGACATCTTAAAACTCCTTATGAATTTTTTCGCAAGAGAATCCCAAACATCATTTTTCTTCATGTCTTTGGATGTCCCGTTTACATCCATAATCATAAAGATCACCTAGGAAAGTTTGATGAAAAGCTAATGATGGTTATCTTCTTGGATACTCACTAGTCTCCAAGGATTTCAGAGTCTTCAACATAAGAACACAACAAACTGAAGAAACCTATCACTTCACATTTGATGAAAGCCCTGATGCTATCAAATTCTTAAAACCTTCAGTTGACAACATCAACATTGATAAAAATGAAAGATATCCACCTGATGAATATCTTCATCCTTATGAGCCTTCTCAAAGGTATCAAACAAACAATAATGACGTGTCCTTCATAGAACCCTATGAATGTCCTAAACTAGTTGTTCTTGAAACTGAAGTTTCATTTGACCAAAATGGTCAAACTGATCAAAATGATCTATCTGTTCAAAATGATGAAATCTTAAATGATGATCATTCTGAACATTCCAATCACACCAATGATGAACAAATCATTAATAATCTCCCAAACACTGAAGACATTCAGATATCTGAACACTCATCCTCTCTAAGAGTAGATGATACTTCAGTACAAAATACAATTCCAATCCCAAATCCACCATTACCCATTCCATCAGTGGTTACTCCAGGTCCTAAAGACAGATGGTCTCAGGACAAACACATTGATCTGGTCAATATCATTGGTAATCCTGGATCTGGAATGCTCACAAGAGAAATGGCCAAAGAACTTAGTGCTGCTTCAGCTCATGAATGTCTCTTTGTAGATTTTCATTTTAAAGAAGAACCTAAAAAGGTCCCTAAAGCACTAAAGCATCCTGGATGGGTTGATGCTATGCAAAATGAACTAAACCAATTTGCTAGAAACAAAGTCTGGACATTAGTTCCTGCACCTTATGTCAAAACCATAATTAGCTCAAAATGGGTTTTCATAAACAAAAGGGATGAAACTGGAATTGTCATAAAAAATAAGGCAAGACTTGTAGCTCAAGGCTACAATCAGCAAGAAGGCATAGATTATGATGAGACCATTGCTCCAGTTGCAAGACTTGAAGCAATTAGAATCTTTCTTGCCTTTGCCACATACATGAACTTCATTGTTTATCAAATGGATGTCAAAAGTGCATTCCTCAATGGTAAACTAAAAGAAGAAGTTTATGTCAAACAACCTCCAGGTTTTAAGAGCAATGAGTTCCCAAACCATGTATGTAAATTGGACAAAGCCCATTACGGACTTAAACAAGCTCCAAGAGCATGGTATGAAACTCTCTCATCCTTTCTTACTAAACACAAGTTTGTAAGAGGAAAGATAGACAACACTCTGTTTGTCTACAAAACTCAAACTGATGTAATTCTAGTTCAAATCTATGTTGATGACATTATCTTTGGGCCCACCAGCACAAAATTATGCAAACAGTTTGCTAAACTGATGACTCAAAGATATGAAATGAGTATGATGGGTGTCCTCACCTATTTCCTTGGATTTCAGATTAAACAATCTGAAAGAGGCATTTCAATCAACCAAGAAAAATATGTCAAGGATCTACTGAAAAAGTATGACATAAATGGTTCATCAGTGAAAACTCCAATGGTACCCCCTAACAACTTAGGACCTGATCTTAGTGGCAAAGCTGTAAATGAGACTCAATATAGAGGTATGATTGGATCTCTAATGTATCTAACTGCAAGCAGACCTGGCATTCAATTCTTAACTTGTCTCTATGCAAGATATCAAGCAAATCCTAAGGAATCCCACCTTATTGCTGTTAAGAGAATTTTCAGGTACCCAAAAGGTACTCCTAGTCTTGGTCTGTGGTATCCAAAATGTTCAGGTTTTAACCTAAAAGGATACTCATAATCTGACTATGCTGGATGCAACATGGACAGGAAAAGCACCTCAGGTGCTTGTCAGTTGCTAGGAGGCAAACTAGTGTGCTAGAGTTCTAAAAACAACAATCTGTAGCTATGTCCTCAGCTAAAGCTGAATATGTAGCTGCTGCTGGATGTTGTGCCAACATATTATGGATGAAGAGTCAACTCACAGACTATGATATCATTTCTAAAAAGGTACCCATATTTTGTGATAATACAAGTGCTATTGTAATCTCAAACAATCCAGTTCTGCACTCAAGAACAAAGCCTATTGATATCAGATATCATTTTATCAGAGATCATATTCTAAAAGGGGACATTGAATTACATTTCATTCCTACTCAATATCAACTTGCTGATATCTTCACCAAGCCTCTGGATGAGCCAACTTACAAAAGATTGATTGTTGAACTAGGTATGCTAAACATTGATTCAAAACCTGAAGCTTCAGTACTGCCTGAAAAAAACTGAAGCTTTAGCTCTTTCATCTAAAACTGAAAAAACTTTCATATGTTAAATGTTAGATCAGTTTTTGTATATAACCTTTAGCTTGCTTAAGTGAAGTAACTAAGCAATCACATATGTCTCATTCATGGATTTGCATGAGCATGTGTGGTTTTGTCACCTTCGCTAGAGCACATATATTGGTCAAGTAAAAAACTAAACAAAACTGATTTATTTTCTTAAGTTAAGTTTATAAAATGATTTTATCAAATTCTTTAGCTTTCTCTCGAGTGAAATAACTGAGCAATCACATATTTCTCATTCATAGATTTGCATGAGCATTTGGGGTTTTGTCGCCTTCGCTGGAAGATTAATGATGATGAAGATTACAATAATTTGTTCAGCATAACATAACACCAAACCTGAACCTAGTCCAGTTTTTATCAATCTCAAGGTCAATTTTAAAACAAATGTGATTTTCAAAAATAATATGATTTTATCAAAATAATTTCCTTTTCAAAGAAGTTGTTTAAATTAAAATATATTAATAGAGAATATCCAAAAGTTAGAATGACCTCATTATCTTTCTCTCACCTACTTTTTCAGTTGAATAGACGGCTGTTCACTGTTCTAGGTGTCAGATGCATGCTTTGCTGACTTTCATTAAATACAAAGTTTAGCACACATGTTGAAAACAAACCCTAAACATTCCCATAACTTTATAACCTTAAATGATAATTATAATTTCTCAAAGAAAAATTTGTAATTTCATCAATCATATAAATCACAACAAACCTTTCAACATCTTACTCTCACAAATCCATCAAGAACAAACTAAACACATACCTCAAACTAGATCAAATCTTCAAAACCATAATGGTTGATTCATCATCACACAAACCTTCTTCACCTAAAATCACTCCTAAAGAAGAACATGTCACTCTTGACAAACCCGAAAGCTCAAACCCTTTCTTACCTGCAGATCAGGTTGAGTTCATCTTTGAATAGATTACCATCACCACCAACAATGAAGTTGCACTTCTATATCCCTCACACCCAAACTCAGACTACTTTAGAGAGGTGTCAGACTTCATTTCCAAATGCCTCCTAAAGGAAGCATTTATCAGGTCCCCAGCTTAATACAAAGAATACCTGAGTGAATTTTGGTATACTACAAAGACCTTAGATGACTCTAAGATTTGGGTATCAACTCCTACAGGGGGAATTAGAGGAGACATAGGTATCAACACCTTTAGGAATGCTCTTAGGGCTTATTACCTACCTCAGTCAAGTATGTATGTTTCTACACCCTCCATAACAATAGTGAGACCATGGTTTGCAACAATAGGTTACAATGGGGAGATTAGGTCAAAGGGAACTCTTAAAAAGAGTTGTCTTCCTCCTAGGTGGATGCTACTGATGGGTCTAATCATTTAGTATTTAGGTGGGAAAATAGGTGGCCTGGACCAAATATCCAACAAGGATGCCACCATCCTGTATTGTTTGGCAAATGGGGTAAAGGTAGATTATGCTAGGCTAATATGGGAGGATATAATTCACAAAGTAAGCAAGAAAACTAGGGAAAAGGTTGTTCCCTATCCTAGGTTTATATCCCTTCTGTTGGAATACATGATGCCTAAATATGATAATAAAGTGCTCACCATAAACCCCACTCAGGTCTTCAGTGTTCGCAACTGGGCACTGAAGCCAAACTAAACTAAAGGACCTCCATTCACTGACCACATAAAGGCCATCTGCAATTTAGATGTGCATGCGGACTCTAAAGCTCCAAAACCTTCCTCACAAACTAAGGAGGTTCCCCAAGGCAAAAATCCTGGAGCTAAAAGTGGACTCAGAAGAAAACAATCTTCAAAACACACATCTGAGTCCAAGACTAAGGCATCCAAATCAAAAACTAGCCAATCAAAAAAAGAAACTCAGTTCAGATCGGCCAAGGACAAAAGCCCAAGCCATCCTTCACCTCCCACACTAGTGGTTGGTGAAATGCATAAAGAGGCACAACAAGCAACTTGTGGCCTAACATCTTTAGGGGCCACCAGTGAAGAAGGAGTCCACCCTCAACTCAGTAGTGGTATGTATACATTTAATTCTTATTGAACCTGTTTTATTCAGCTTCTTTCATTTGCACTCTGAGTCTGTATCAGGACATGATGCTTCAGCAGATTCCACAGTTGAAACTGATCCTGGATTATCTGCTCCTAATGATTCCATACCTTCACAACAGGGTATGAATGAAGGACCAAAAAACTATTAAATTGATCACATATTTATAAGGACTAATCCAAGTGTTCTTGTAGATCAAACCAAATCTGGTGGAGATGGGTTAAAAACTGCCCAAAATGATTAAGGTACAAATGAGGAGTCCAGAGCTGATGAAATTTCAAAGAAAATAAAGCTGGAGGATTTATCAGATCTCTTAAAAGACACAAGATATGCCTTCTTCACTCCTGATTCCCCCACAAGATGAACCAATCATTGTTTCAGATAAGAGTGAACAAAAAGAGGAAGTTGCCAAGGATAAAGACATTCATGCTTCTTCTCATGATGTACCTAAAGACACTTCAATCCCTCATCCTCCATCTCTAAAATTGGCTCAAATTCAAGAGTTAAAGGCTCAGGTTTAATTACTTCAGTTCTAGAAGGATGAGCTGGAACAATAAAAGGCAAAAGTTGAAGCTGAAGTTGCCTCACTGAAGGCTAGGCCCTTATATCCAGACATCAACCAGCTTACTGATCTTCTGGTAACCTCTTTAAAACCTGAATTCTCAAAGCTCTTAGCCTCACATAACTTTTCTAGCTGCTTACCAACTGAAATGAAAGAGTTTCCCTCAAAATTCAATGAATTATCTAGTGACGTTAAAGAGCTAACGAAGCATGTCAGAGACATGGAAATCGAGCTACATGGGGACTTAAAAGAAATCCCAACAAAACCGGAGACCTTTACTTCCACTATCTCCAATCTTACCTCCAAGGTTGCTGAACTGAAGAATATTCAATGGGAACTTCCAGCGGAGTTTCAAGCTTTACCAGTTCTAGTTTCTTCAGTTCAGAAAAAGCTCAAGACTTTGGATTCCCTTCCAAGTATATTAAACAAGGTTGCTGAAACCTTGAACAGGCTTGCCACTATGGTGGAAAATGCATCAAGGGCTACAACCAAGGATGTTCCTTTAGCAGGCCAAGCAACTGTTTCACCTGCTAAGGGGGGTAGAACACCACCAAGGATGCTGAAATAAACATGCATAATAAATTAGTTAATCTTTTTGGCATTGATGTGGTGGAACAATACCACAACAAGAAGTTACTCTTTGATAAATATTATGACAAGATGTTGAAAAGAAAAAAAAGCTTAAAGATCATAAACTGTGATGTTATCACACAAAAGGGCCCTATCTCACTGAAAGTATATAGGGAAGATGTGACAATTGAAGTCATTGCAAATTTTAAAGTCAGTGACTTACATTTTGCTGAATGGAGAGAGGTTGTACAAGCTTGTCCTGATAGAAAAGAAAAAGGATGGAAAACCATCTATGGATTGATAAAGACACGAATGGAATACCTTGATCAAACTAAAAAAGAACTACAGATTGACTTCAACAAACCTCTCAAAGAACAAGATCCTCTGATTGAGCTAAATGAGTTAGCAAACAAGAAAAGAAAAAGAACCAGTGACTTGAAAGACCATTCCAGGTCAACAAAGAAACACAAGTCATCAAGTTCAGCATGAAGAAGAGGTTCATTGGGCAGCTAAGACAGTAGAATGGAAACCGTTTGTAATAATTTATCTTTTATAAAAGTAATGTAATGAAAGTTAGAATGAATGGTTATCAATTTATGTTGTTCAATTTATATCAATTGTGTAAGAAAAAGGTTGTTTTGCTCACTTACAATTGATTTTAACTTAGGCTATTTGTATATTCAAATAGGGGGGGATTGTTGGGTTCATTTCTTGAGCCCTTCAGTCTTTCAGTAGATTTAAACATAAAATCCCCTAAGTGTTACTCAAGCTGAAGTCTTTCAGTTTGATCCGCTGAAGTTTCTTTAAAGTCAGCTCTTCAGGTCCTTAAAAGATTGGGAAGTATCTTCACTTCAGTTTATGCAGCGGTACAGAAACTGAAGAAGGTCTTTGGTAAGAGCTTCAGTTCAGCTTAGTTGACAACTCCAAGCTGAACGTTATCTATCTCTTTAACAGAAGTTGAAACGTATTGTTTCACTTCTAGAAGGTTCACGAGGCGGGAAAAAGATTGCTTTATGTCAAAAGGAATAAAGCAATCTCCTTGGGAAAGTAACTTCTAAAAGTTGGTATCGAAGTACAACAACTTTCCTTAAAGGACAGTACCTAGTACTAGAAAGCAAACATGCATTAAATGGTAGTTCAACCATCCATTTAATGCTTGCTACGTAGTGTAGGTTAAACCTGTAAACCATAATCCCTTTTCCTATAAAAGGAAAGGGATTCCCATAGTAAATATTATTTGTTCCAATTAATGTGAAACACATTGAAGAGTTTATTTATATCTCAAACAAACTGAATAGAAACTGCTAAAGCTGAAGCTTCAGTTCTAGTCGAATAGTTTGTTTTCTTATTTCTCATAACTTTGGTTAGAGAATAAGTTCGAAAGAGATAACACCCCAATTGTCATTCAACCACCTTGCTATTTAGCAAGAAAGGTGTGGCATAGATTCTTTATTTGATTCTAATAAGAACATATACGTTGAAAAGTACTTTTGTGTGTTTTAAACTTGTTCTTTATATTCTTCATATATATATATATATATATCTGTTTAAAACTCACTTCGTTGCCATGGAATCTGATTAGTTTAACTTGATAAACCTTATATCAGATTCCAAGGGACCAACATAACCCTTTTCAAGCTACCTCTGATGAAAGCTCTGATCATAACCCTTTTCAAGTTACTTCTGATAAAAAGCTCCGATGATACCTTAAAGTCAAGCTCTGAGGATACTTGTAGCTGTGATTATACTTGGGAACAAAAAAAAGCTTCTAAAAGTAAACCAAGGTCTAGATCTACTCAAACAAAAAAAGCTTTTATGGTAAACAAGGGTCAAGCTCTGCAGAAGCAAAAAAGCTACTATTGCATCAGAGATTGTATAGTGGTTTGATGATTTATGTTCAGATGATCAGAGGACTATTTATAAAGGTAGACGAGGGTCAAGCTTTAGAAATGCAACAATCACAAAACCTGAAAAACCCAAATCAAGGTCAAAACATCTTGCACCCACACCTAGAACAGGGTCAGCCTGTACAACTCTTGGGGGCGTTTGGTACGAGTAAATTGCAAAGAATGGAATTTTAGAAGAGAATGGAATTGCATTGAAAGGGAATAGCTTGAGAAAATGTTATTGCATTACACTGTTTGGTACCGATAGAGAATCCATCCGAAATATATGTTACATGCTTGATTCTTTTGTTTGCTAGGAGCGTGGAATTGACTAATTAGTGGGCACAACCCTTAATACATCTTAATTGGGGGACTCATTAAAACTAGAGTCTCCCCAATAAGTGGCTAGGTAAGACCCTCATATATTACCACTTAATTTAGTAAACACCCCCTAAGATATAAACTCAAAATGAAAGAGACTAATTACACTTGTTTAAAACATAGAAAGCCACTAATATTGCATTTGTATAAATTTTATTTTTGATGTCGTAAAACCATATTTTAACTATGTTGTCGTATTGTCATAACCAATGTTTTAAAAACCGGGTTGACCCGGCCGGTAGAACCGTGAACCGGCTCGGAGACCGGTCCGGATGAGACCGGGTTTTTGCTTGCTTGAGAACCGGATTGAACCGCCGGTTTTTCGTTGACCCGGGTCGACCCGGTTTGATAAACTCGGCCGGGTCATGACTTTTTATCAAAAAAATATAACAAAATCTTTTTTTCTCAACGATTTTTCTAATTTTAATTGATAAATTGAAGGGTTCGAGAAGCTCTAGATGTACCTCTTCAGCAGGTAAATTCACTTCCCACCACTCGTTTATAAATCCATAAGAGACATGGTTTTCTTTTTATGTAATCCAACAAAAGATTAGATGAAATGTAATACTCAAATGTTTAGCTCTAAAGTTATTAAGTTGATGAAACTTGTAAGAGGAGTTCATTACTTACAATTTTCTATGTTTTCTTGGAAAAAGAATACAATGAAAAGGAAGTCAAAGAAAACCATGAACCCCTTAATACGCACATCTAAAGAATCGTTTTTGTATTTTTTTTCCCTTTCCATCCACACTTGGCTCGATAACAACTCAACGCAGCTTCATTATTAAGCCCATATCAGAATAAAAGAACAACACAATATTGCGTGTTTATATATGAAAAAAATAGTATAGTATTATTAAGCATGATTGGTTTACTTGAATAACTAAAATCCCGCGACTTCCCTTCCCTTGTTGCAAAAGGAAAATACAAAAACGATTTCTTAGATGTTTTAGTGTCAATGTAAAAATGAGCTAATCAACCCTAGATAAGAATATTAGTAGTATTAAGAATGACATAAAGAAGCTAAAGATTAAGGGAGACTTACACTATTATATCTTTCTTCACCGGTTTGTTTATGAGCTAGTAGTTCTATAATACGATGCCCATGATTCTTCTAAAAACTACTAACAGGCAAACTAATGTTGTTGTAATCCATGGGATCTATATTCGCTTACCATTAAGAATCACAATCAATTAGTTTTCAAGTAATGATAATTATGATCATAATCAAAGAAAATATATTTACCCTTCATAACTCCAGCACATCGTCCTCTAAACCTAAGGATCTTTTGCTATCTCTGGGGAACCGTTAATATGGGTCTTTAGTATACGAAGGATTCTGGCTTTGAACTAACCAGATTTTCAGATGCTGACTATGTGGGATGTAAAGACACCTTCAAGAGTACTTTCGGTGGAGCTCAATTCCTAGGCGAAAAGCTGGTTAGCTGGTCCTCAAAGAAACAAGACTGTTGTTGGGTTCAGCTCTTGAGCCCTTCAGTCTTTTAGTATATTTAAATATAAAGTCCCCTAAGTTACTCAAGCTGAAGTCTTTGAGTTTGAGTCGCTAAAGTTTCTTCAGCATCAACTCTTTAGGTCCTTAGAAGATTGGGAAGTATCTTCACTTCAGTGTATGCAGCAGTACAGAAACTGAAGAAGGACACTTCTAGAAGGTTTACAATGCGGGGAAAAAAGATTGCTTTATGTCAAAAGGAATAAAGCAATCTCCTTGAGAAATGTTACTTCTAGAGTTGGTATAGAAGTACATCAACTTTCCTTAAAAGACTGTACCTGGTACTTTAGAGCGTGTCTGCATTAAATGGTATCTCAACCACCCATTGGATGCATGACACGTTTACTAGGTTAACTTGTAAACCCTAATCTCTTTGCCTATAAAAGGAAAGTGATTCTCAGAGTAAATGCTATCTCTTCTAATTAATGTGATACACATTGAAGAGTTCATTTATCTCTCAAACAAACTGACTCGTACTACTGAATGCTGAAGCTTTAGTTTAGTCATAACAAGTTTGTTTTCTTATTTCTCTTAACTTTGGTTAGAGAATAAGTTCGAAGGAGATAACCACCCCAATTGTCATTCAACCACCTTGTTATTCCGCAAGCAAGGTGTGTCATAGATTCTTTATTTGATTCTGATAAATGTCTATACGTAGAAAAGTACTTCTGTGTATTTTAAACATATTCTTTATACTGGTCATATATATTTGTTTAAAACTCACTTTGTTTCTATGGAATCTGATTAGTTTAATTTGATAAACCCTATATCAGATTCCAAGGGACCAACAATTCTGATAATGTGTTACCTACGAATAATAATTCTCTTAAACATTATAATTCTACATTAGAACTCTTTAAACATGAAAATAATCATTTAATGAAGCTGCTTATATCTCAAGATCTTATGCATATTGCTGTTAATTTTTTAGCTGTCATTAATGATTAAAATCCATGGAACAAAGGTTTTTGGATGAATATAAAGAGAATTTGAAAATTCAGACTGAGCTTGATAAAAAGAATATGACTGAAATGGCTGTTTACAATGAACTATCGAAACGATGTTCCCGACTTGAAAATTGGTTTATTTCTCTTGAAATTAAATTGCAACAAAACAAAAAAAGCTTTCAAACTAACAGACCATCTCATAATCAAGATGCTCCTGAATTTAAGGAATTTTTCATAATAAATCCATGGAACAAAGGTTTTTGGATGAATATAAAGAGAATTTGAAAATTCAGACTGAGCTTGATAAAAAGAATATGACTAAAATGGCTGTTTACAATGAACTATCGAAACGATGTTCCCGACTTGAAAATCGGTTCATTTCTCTTGAAATTAAATTGCAACAAAACAAAAAAAGCTTTCAAACTAACAGACCATCTCATAATCAAGATGCTCCTGAATTTAAGGAATTTTTCATAATAAATGAGTTGCAAGCTCAGTTAGAAGCTAAGAATGTCTTGATTGCGTAACTGAAGGAACACATTGCGAACTTAAAAGGAAAGAATGTTGTTGAAAATGTTCAAAATGTACATAATTCGAATGTGGTTACTTCAAAAGTGTATAAATTAGATTTGCAACCTCTCTCCCCTCTTGTCAAGCATAATAAGGATGCATATGTAACTACCTTAAACATACACAAGAAAATGTTGATATACTTCGTGAAATCGTTGAACACGCTAGAGAATTAAGGCCTTTAGATAGAGACTTTGCCTCTACCTGTACGTTTGTTACACAAATTCAGGAATTGCTTGTATATGTTAGTGTCACATATCCTTGTACGAGACCTGTAAGTGATAAGTTAGTTGTTGTTACACCAATGAACAGGACTAGAAAAGTTAGGTTTGCAGAATCTATTGACACATCAAAAGATAAAATACAAAAACAGGTACAACTTGGGACAAACAGACCACTAACAATTCTGTGTCACCTTCTACAGGAGTAAGCAGTTCTACTGAAGCCAGCGGATCAAAGCCTAGGATCACGCAAACTTCAAGTAGTAACAAGAAGACAAATAAAGTAGAAGACCAACCTAGGATTGCTAAGTCTAGTGTGAATAATTTGAATCGTGTTTCTAAAATAGTCTGTAATGCAAATGTTAAGCATTCTGTGTTGAATACAAATTCTGAACTTATTTGTGCTACCTGCCATGAATGTATGTTTGATGCTATTCATGATCTGTGTGTTCGTGATTATCTTGTTGATGTGAATGCTCATGTTAAATCTCAATATGTGAAATCTAAAAATGCCAAGAGCAAAAAGGAGAGAATGTGGAAACCTACTGGTAAAGTGTACACTAATGTTGGATATAGGTGGAAACCTACAAGACGAATATTCACTATAGGTGGAAACGCATGCCCTTTAACTAGGATCATCTCCACTAAAGTAGTGCCTCCTAGGAAATCCATATCAACAACACTAGTGACATAAACACAACCAAGTAGTAACAACTCTGGAAAACTCAAAGACATAACAAATGTAGGGTCGAGTAGTAAATCAAAGACCGTAGGTTCTAAGATTTCTAACCACTCGGAACGCATGCAAAACTGAGGATCCAGTGTTTCTACTGCTCCATCTTCTTCCCCATGTCAATTTTAGGTCATACAATTCATACTCTGGTACCTGGACTTGGGCTGCTCCAAACATATGACCGGGCAGCGCTCTCAGCGCATCAACTTCGTTAGCAAATTTTAGGGTACTGTTAGATTTGGAAACAATCAGATTGCAAAGATTATGGGTTATGGTGATTATGAGCCAAGGAATGTTACAATCTTACGGGTTTATTATGTTGAGGGTCTCGGGCATAATTTGTTCTCTGTGGGTCAATTCTGTGACTCGAAACTCGAAGTTGCATTTCGGAAACACACGTATTATGTTCGGAATTTAGACGGTGCTGATTTAATTTCTAGATCAAGAGACACAAATTTGTACACCATTTCACTCGATGATATGCTGAAGTCTTTTGCAATTTGTTTGTTATCCAAAGCCTCGAAGACTAAAAGCTGGTTATGGCACCGACGGTTGTCTCTGTAGGATCCCGTATATCACTTCACTTCATACAATCATACACGAATTTAGAACTAGAAATTAGAGAAAGAAAGTGAGTTGATTTAGAGAGAGAAAGAGGAGAGAGAGTTGAGAGAGAAAATTAGAAAAAAGGAAAATGGAATTTTTATAAATGAACCAACTTACTTTTCCTTGGTGGAAAAGTTACTTATATACCCCGACACATTAAGTGACGTTTGGGATATTTGACCAGGACCCCGGCTCAGGTTTTGCTTGGGATTAAACCCGAAACATATACAATATTAGATTAACTATCGAGCCCGATGCTCGATCATATCCTATTACAACGTTAACTAATTGATTGACTGAGACTAACATACATAATGGACGAACTTCATGTTTGACTCAATGTTTTGAGGCTAACAATCTCCCCCGAAGTGAGTTCATTGATGACACTCCTTCATGAGATCAATGATATTGATTTTGTCGTTAAGCTTACGTGTTCTTGGTCTTTCTATTTGTCTTCGTTGTATGCTTGTTCCTTCATGCTTTGCGATCTTGACATTGAGCCTTTGTCATTGTCTTTTGACTTTGTCTTTTAGTTCGAGATCTTTAAATCTTGTTCCTTGCTTGCTTTGTCGTCTTTGCCAACTTGCGATCATGTGTTTTGACCAACGTTCTCATACTATGCCTCATCTTGAAAGCTTCAAATCAGAGTTAGTGGAAGTCTTTGTCTTTAAATCTTGAGCTTTCTTGATAGTTTGACTTTGTAAAATGAGCATGAACATGTGGTAATGAATCGACTTTGGTTGATTGGGATACTGTCACCACCGTTTTAACCTGCAGGTTTACGTTAGTGATAATCGAGAAAATTGATTTGAAAATCAATCGACGTATTACTTGTAAAAGCGTTTTTGTAACACATCGGGAGTTTTAACACCCCCAAAATATGACAACGCAACGGAATATCACTTGGGGTGCTACTTCATAATACACAGCGCTAGATACAAGAGAACGACCTCTAAATGTGTCGTTTGTAAAGTAAGTCCTGAATCACGTTGTGTGTTATCTGCAAATTGTGGTTTATAGGAAACCAGTGGGACATATCCAGATTGTGGAGTAGCTGAGGATTATGAAGGGTACTGCTGAGGTGAAACATTAGACATCAATGCAAGAGGATCGATAACATGTTAATTGAATCTTTCCAGCATCATCCTATTCTCTTTTGCATGTGCCTTGTTATGTGGCAAATTACACATATCCGTTTATGCTTAAAAAGGCCCAAATAAACCCAAAACATACCCAAAATGGCAAAAATGTGCTTGTATTTGTGTTTTGTGTGTGCAGGTACGGATATATCAAAAATCACAAGAAATTAGTCAAAAATGGGCAAGCACAGACAAGAGAATCAGAAAAGTACAAAAGAAGCCAAAGAACGGAAGAGTGTACAAAAGCCGGAAGCAAAGCCAGGAAAAGTCAAACCCTCAGTCAAAGTGGTCAAATCATGGTCAACCAAAGTCAACCACTAAAAGACAAAACCAAAAATATTTCACTTCTGCCCTTCAAGTTTCATAAAAGTCCAAAAATGGTCCCTTAACTCTCATTGGGCCCAAATCCCCTTAAAAACCCTACCCGGATACTTAATAAACCCAAGGCCCAATTCATAAGCCCATTTCCTAGTCCATTACCTTATTAATAAACCACAAGGACCTTTCATGCCAATTTCGAAAGTGCTTTTATACTAGAAATGGGAATAATAAAAGAGAGGGATTGATTTTGCAAATACCCCAAACCCTTTTATCTGTTTCAGTTAAAAAAGAAAAAAGGCGGGTAAACTTGTTACACTATTCATCATCACTCCCGTTTCACCAAGCTGTCAAAATCAAAGGGTTTTTTACAATTGATGGCTAAAATGGACAATTCAAGAGCTCGTTTATACAAAGGCAGGGAGAAATTAGTCTAATCAAAGGATTCATTAGCTTACTCTCAAGCTCAAGACACGTGGACATAGCAAAGAAGCACAAGGAAGGTGGGATTTTGTGCTATTTCACTCAGTAAACAAACACAACATGTCACATCACGGATTGCCACGCTGGCAATCCGTGTGTGCACATATGTGATCCAACGTCCCACAACATAGATCAAATGATTGAAGAAAATGGAAGGCAGAGATTGAATGAAAGGGAAATGAGCTCAAGAGGCTAGAAGGATCCATGACTGGCTATAAATAGCCTCAGCTCACACACGCAGGAGACACCTTCTTTTTACCTTATTTTTCCTTTTTCTAGTTTTTAATAATTTAGGTTAGCTTAAATATTCAGTTATTGTAATTTGTCTTTTGAATTATGTAATCTTCTTTTATGTAATGAAATGAATGTCTTTGGTTAAATAAATCATGTGTTTACCTTTCAAATTCTCTCAAAGCCCTTTTACTCAAAAGCTCAATCTGTCTCAATAAGCTTTAATAAGCTCTTCTCAGCTCTCAAGAGTCTCTAAGCTCTTGATGGAGCTTAACTGAACCTAATTTTACTTATAGAATAAATCAGCTAAAAAAAACATTACCTTTGCATTTTGGGATTATTAGCTTATGGAAGGGGGATCTATAAAGGAAGGATCCCCATGGACTTATACCCTAGCTTATTAATAAGCTAGGGAGCTTGTAGCTGCCTTAAATGGTCCTCTTGTTTAGCTAGAGGCCTTGTAAGTTTTTCTTTAATTTCTTGCTTTAAATATTAGTTTTATTGCTTTCTAAACTTAGATCTGCTTATTTGCTTATTTAATTTGCTTATTAGTGCTTATTTGAGTTTTATCTTAGCTTACTAATCTATTTGTTTATCTGTTTTTGCTTCTCTTAGTCTAGATCATAGTTTTATATATCACTTGTCATAAAACCTTAAAAAACCAAAAAAATAGGTAAAATAGCTTAAAACTAATTTTATTGCTTGTTTAGTTGTTGAGTAATGCTTATTAAGATTAATATTAGTTGTTTATCATCTGGGGTTAAGGTCTCATTAAGTTGATTTTCATTTTGTCAGCTTAATCAAAAGCTACTATATCTGTAAGGGGTGTTTGGCATAAGCCACTTTGACCATCAAAAGTCAATATCAATTGGTAAAAGTTTCTCAAAAAGCTGAGTTTTCATTTAATAACAAGTTTTAAAAAGATTTTCAAAGTTAGTTTGTTATTTTAAAGAAGTTATGGCTTATTATGAATCTGCCAGCACCAGGCACTTTTAAGCTTAAAAGTTAGTTTGCTTATTCTTGTTCTAAGTCATCTAGGTCTTGTGTGTGCTTAAATTCAATCTTAATACACTCAATGGAGTGTGGTAAGTGCAGCTTTTGTCACTAGGATTGCCTGCACTTTTGGTTTTTCATTTGTCAAAATGAATCAGTACATACTGATTTGCATACTCAGCATATGCTGAGTATGTAAGCTGAATTTTAAGCTTAGAATTAGGCTAGAATTTGTAGGAATTAGGAGCTTAATTTCTAGTATAATATAGTTTAGATATAGTTTAATATAGATTAGGGCTTAATTTCCATTTTGTAGCTTAATTCCTAGCTTAAATTTAAGTTTAAAGTCCTTAATTCAATTAGTTCTGCTGATCAAAATCAGTTATATATGATTACCTTAAGTTCAATTTAGCTTAGCTATTTAAGCATTTAAGGGGCTTAATTTTAGATATAGTTTAGTTTTTATATTGCTTAAGATAGATTTTAGCTTAAATTTCATTTCCAATCTTATTTGCTAGCTTAATTTTTGCTTAAAAAAACAGCTTAAACAGCCAAAAATACAAAAACAGTAGGTAATTAAGTAGTTTCTTAAATTGTTAATTTTAGCTTAAGGTATTTGTTTTTATAGCTTAAATAGATAGTTTATTAGTAGTTGCATAAGTCTCAGAAGGCTCTTAGTCACAGTATTGATCATTGAAGACTTTTGGCTTAAGGTTTTTGTGCTTATTTCTTTGTTTTCTGAGTTTGCTACCTTGCCCTTCATTTTCAGCTATAATCTAGTACTCTAATCTCTATTTTCTTTTCTCATCTAGTTTAAGCAACTCATAAGCTGTCTAGAACATCTTTCCTTTTTCATTTTGAGCTTATTTTGAGCTTTTTATAGCTTAATTAGTAAAACCTTGAGAAAACCACTTGTTTCTGTAATCAGCTTATTGATAAGCTTTTTATGAGATTATCTGTGGGATTCAGCCCATAGTGCTTTTATTAAAAATACTCCCACCAGCTTATTCTACAACTTTGCTCTTTTGAGTTTTCCCTAAAAAGCACTTTTCAAACTTCAACTTATTAAGGGGGCTTAAATGGGCTAGGGGTGTAAACGGGCTAGGCTTCAGGGGCTGTTTTTGTAATTTTCAAGTTTCTAGGTTAGTCCCTCCGTTAGTTAGTCAATTTCTCAGTTAGTCTTTAGGTCTTTGCATCGTTAGTCCTTAGTTAGTGTTAGGTTAAGTTTTTAATTAGTTTAATTAAATTTTAATTATTAATTAGGGTTTAGATTTAATTAGTTTAATTAAAGTTTATTAAAAAGATAAAAATTAGGGCTTTTATTTTTATAAAATTTCTGCATATTTTCTTTATTTAGTATAATTTCACATAAAAAATTGTGATTTTATTTTTAATAGTTTTTATTTACTTTTAAGTTTTTAATTAGTTTATAATTTTTAGAAAATCATATCTTAAATCTAAAAAGCCAAAAAATAATAATTCTTTTTTTCTAAAATTTTCTTTTTACTTATTTTACTTAGGAAAAATATAATTTCAATTATTTTCTATTTCTTTTTATTTTTAGGATTTAATTAGAATTAAATAGTTTTTAATTAATAAAAAAATTCAAAAATAATCAAAAAAATATTTTTCTTTTTCTTAAAATTTTCTTTTATCCTAATTTAGGTTTAGAAACTTAGTTTGCAATTTTAGGGTTTAATTTTAGTCTATTTGCTTAATTGTCGCGTTTTATTTGTTTTTCGTATTTGTTTAATTGTTTAAATTGCCTTTAATTTTCATTGTTGCTTTTTATTTAGTAGTCATAGATCATCAAATCATCTATTTTCTTATTCAAATCATAATCCAAGCTTAAACGATGTTTCAATTTCACTAGTCGTTGGGGAAACGACCCGGGTGATCATATTTATCCGGTTAAATATACGTATTATATATTATATTATATATATTTTTGAGAGTGAACTTTTCTTAAGGGAGACTTTAGGGAAGTTCTTAATTGCTCTTTTAAATAATATTTTATATTGTATTTTATCGTATATAAAACTATCACAATCAGTTTTTGGCGCCGCTGCCAGGGACTAGTGTTTAAGATTCCTTCGTTTTTAGTTTATTCGGTTTGAAGATCCTTTCGCCCTCAAAAGTTTCATTCTTGTTTTATAATTCAAAAATCCAAAAAAATCATAAAATATAAAAAAGTAAAAAATATTTTCCTTTTTTTTTAGTATAAGTAAAAAATAAAAAAAATAGAAAATATCAAAAATATAAAAAAAATCCTTCCTTTTAATCAAGAAAATAAAGTCACCAGTTGTATAAAATACCAAAATATATACTCTCAACGGATGTTATTATCATAATCATTCCGGTGAACTTGTTGGTTCCCTAATCGAACTAAAGATTTTACACTTGCCGTTTGTGTCTTGCGAAGTTACGGCTTCACCTTGAAAAGCAATTTTGAGAGCTAACGTGAAGATAGTTGATTATTTGGTTTAAGTCTCTTTCGTGTAACCGTTAAAATTTGTTGTATATTCCAAAAAAAAAAAAAAAAAAACCCAAAAAAATTAGTGTAAAGTTTTGCTTTTTGATTTTTAGTTTTTCTTTTTATGCGCACTCGTTCGCAATCTCGAAGACGTCGTCAACAACAACGAACTCCTCCGGTTGTTTTTTGAAAATTTTGATTTAGAAGACCAATCATAATTTGTTCGATCAAAAATTGTTGCTAATGGCCGATAATCGAACGGATGGCCCAAATGTTACAAGCACCCATCGAGGGGTATGAAGATGCTATTGTTGTTCCACCGATTAATGCTAACAATTTCGAGCTTAAACAACCTTTAGTCAATCTTGTGCAAAGCAATAAGTTTACGGGTAGACAAGACTCTCACAATCACCTTCGATTCTTCAACAAGGTTACTTTAACGTTTAGACACCCCGAAGTTCCGAGTTACTTCGATAAAGCTTTTGCTTTTTCCTTTTTCTTGACGTGAAGCCCAAGTTGGTTAGACAAGGAACCTCCTAGATCAATTCTCACATGGGACGACCTTGTTTCAAAATTCATAAATCAATTCTTCCCACCTTCAAAAACCAATTACTATCAGAATGAGATCATTACTTTTTTCCAAAATCCAAATGAAACCTTCAATGAAGCATGGGAACATTTTAAAGGACTCCTTCGTCAATGTCCTCACCATGGCTTTTCTGAACTTCACCAACTCGATACTTTTTACAACTCTTTGAATTCAAACGATCAAGATGCCTTAGATTCTGCAGCAGGTGGAAATTTCTTAGACAAGATGCCTCAAGAAGGTTTAGCGATTATTGAAAGCAAGTCAAAAGTTCGTTATTCTAGAAGTCGTGCTAATGATTCAAGAGTGAGTACGGATGCTCTCTATCTAATTCTTACACCTTCTATTAATTCTTTCGATATTTATTAATTAGACGCTTCTCTCAGCAGATAAGTGACTAGTAAGCATGAAACAAATGGAATGTGAGAAAAAAAAATGGGGGGGGGGAAAAATGAAAGCTTTAGTTGTTACTACTCCCGCACCCGTCAAAGCGGTTGAGGAAGTATGTGTTACTTGTGGATCAGATCACAATTTTAACCTTTGTCCGTTAACTCGAGGTGGAAACGATTTTCCCGTTTTTCATGACAACATCCAACAATGTCAACAATCCGCAGCACAGTTGGCAATTTTCTTCATAAGAAACAACCTTCCAATTTGGCAAGTCAAATGAAACACCGGGGTTCAATCAACCAAGATGTCCAAAAACAACAAAACCGTTACCAAGGAACAATTCCAATTTTCAATTCAAAACGTGGATACCAACTTTATCAAATCCGTCAAAACAACCAAGGTCCAAGTTTTCCAAACATCCACCATATCAACCAACCGATCAATTCATGTTTTACCTTACCAAACTCCAAAAAATTGTGTTTCTAAAACGATTTGAAAAACACTATGCATGAGCTAATTGAATGCTAGCTTGAACAACTTGCAATATGAAGACACTTGATAATTTTCAAAACGAATCAAAACAATTTTCAAGATGCTTTAATGATCTCAAAAGAAACAAAAACGATTTTTCAAAGAATGATGCTTAGTTTCATGCAAGTTATCTTAGCAATCAATTCCGAGTTCAAGTACTTACCGGCAATACCGTTCCTAAGCCAAGAAATAAAGCCAAAGCAATTCCGGACTAGGAGTGGTGTTTCATACGATGGACCTCTGATTCCACCGCCGGTGGTGGAAAAGGAAAGTGAGGCGACAAAGGATACGGAGCTACCAAGCACCGAAGACATCCAACCTCCTCCATTGGTCCAAGAACAAACCAAGGGACAAAGAAACCAATCGAAGAGCCTTCTTTTCGTTGCTAACTAAGCCAAACCTAATTTGCCTTACCCGTCGAGACTCAACAAACAAAAGGTTCGTGAAAAAGATGACATTCTTTCTTCAAAGTTTATGGAAATCTTTCGTAATCTTCATTTTGAGCTTAGTTTTGCGGATGCTCTCATCCATATGCCAAAGTTTGCGTCGATGTTTAAAAAGATGTTAAATAACAAAGACAAGTTGATCGAATTAACAAAAACGCGTTGAACGAAAATTGTAAAATGCACGGTTGTCCTTAATAAGCTTCCGAAAATATGCTAGTGGAACCCAGAGCCGATTTTCTAATTCCTTGTGATTTTTCAGAATTTGATAATTATCTAGCCCTTGCCGATTTAGGGGCTAGTATTAATCTCATGCCTCTTTCCATTTGGAAAAAAGGCTTGGGATTTTTCAGGTCTTACGAAACAAAAATGGTTTTAGAGATAGCTCGATCGTACATATTTCACAACACCAAACCGGTGTCGCCAAGATTGTGTTTTTCAAAGTACGGGAAAATTTTACTTTCGGCCGATTTGTGTGCTTGATTTTTTTAGCCGTCCCCGAGTAATCGTTAAGTACTCGGGCGACACTTTCCTTAGGACGGCTCATGCTTTAATCGATGTTTACGAAGGAGAGATTACTCTTGGTTGTGATGGATCAATCTTAACCCTTTAATGTGGTGATAGCCTTCCATTTTCATACAACAATCTCGAACCCTAAAAGGCTTACATATTTTTCTGACAAATATCTCAAAAATATCTCTTAAATATCTTTGAAATATCTTGTCATCGGTACTAATTAACTTTCTACTAACGGTACTAACTAACCAGCAGTACTAACACTTTGTATTGTCGGTACTAAGTATAACTGTCGGTACTAACTATTTGTTCTAACGGTACTAAGTCAAGAGAACATTATTCCTAACAGTATATTTTTAACCGGGAAGTATTTCTTCTCGGGTCGTATCCCAACGAAGTCGTGAATTGAAATTCGGGAATAATTCGGATTTGAGTCAAGAATGAATAAAGGATTTTTGAATTTTGAATTACACTACGAATATAATAGCACAAAACTAAAAACAATTAACTAGCACGAAATTTTAATACACGAAAATTAAAAACGTGAGCTAAAACTGAAATTTAAAATCTAAGGCACTTCTTTTAACAAATTTTATACCTAAAAATCACAAATTTAAAAAGAAAATTTTAGGAAAAAGAATTAGAATTTTTTAACTATTTTTGAATTTTCTATGATTTTTTAAAGAAAAATGAATTAACTAAAAATAAACTTTTTCTAAAAATTATTACTAAAATTCTATTTTTATTTTTCAAAAATACTAGAATGAAAAAGAAAATTATTACAAAAAGAATTAGATTTTTCCAACTATTTTTCTATTTTCTATGAATTTATTAAGAAAAAGAAATTACCTAAAACCTATTTTAATTTCTAGAAAATACAAATTCAATTGGAAAAATAAAGAAAAATGATTTTTAACTACTAAAAATGTGCAGAAAACTAATGGTATAAAAATGCCTAATTTTTATAAAGCAATTGAACCCTAATTTTGCTAATTAAAACCTAAACCCTAATTTTATTAAACTAAAATTAAAAATATTAAAACTATTTTATTATTCCTAAAAGAACAGGGTAGAAAATGAAACAAATGAAAGTAAAGGGTAGGCGGGGTAATTAAAAGAAAATTACACTATAGTTAAAACAGACAACCCTTAACTATTGAAAAAGTACCAAACAGACCCTACGATTTGGCTTATTTTTGGCTTATCTAAAAAGTGAAAATAAGCAAAAACTTAAAACAGCAAAGTTACTCCTGAGCTAATACACTACAACTTTAATAAAAGCTTTTTGGCATTTTATCAACTGAATAAGCTAAAAAATAAGCTTTTAAAACTGTTCTACAGAAACTATGGCTTAACTTTGAAAATTCTACTTTTCTAAACTTTTGCTTATTTCTAGCTTATTATTCAATGAAAATAAAAACCAAAAGTTGCTAAATGAAGCTTACGAATGTGTATACTAAGCATTCTAAAAAGGGGATAGCTAAAAGTAAACTAGCTAGGATTATCAAGAATTTGAACTTAACAAGCTACGGTTCAGGGCTTATTCATTGTTTATTAAGCAATCCTAATAAAGCTAATAGCTTTCTAAAACTCAAATCTAGACTGAAAATGTGAGAAATAGCTTATATGCTTATAAAAGTAATCTCGCTAAAGGATTTTGAAAATGGACAACTGGAAAATAGACCTCAACAGAAATAAGCAAGTAATCTATTTGCTGCTCTACCACTTTTGCCCAAGAACCTAAAAAGCTAATCTAAAGCTTAAAAATGAAACTTAAAAGTTAATCTTTATAAAGCTAATGGAGCTCTACTAAGTTGCTTAATACTAAGTTCTTATTCCTAATTATGAATGCTAAAAGACAGCTAAAAAAATGGTGGTACCAAGCAGATGTATTATAGAGTACTACTGGAGTTATTCTAACTATGCTGATTTGTAATTGGTAACTCAAGTGCAGGCCAAACTACTTAAACTAAGAACTCATGAACTAACTCACTAAATGTATCTAAGCCTACTCTAACCTAAATTGAACTCTAAAATGCTGTGAATCACTTAAATCTAAAAACACTTAAACTCTTAAACTGCCCTGGTGCTAGTATACTATTTTTTAAACTATAGAATTTTTAAAAAATGCAATTTACTTCTTAACCTTTATGCATCTTGTCTCTAAATGAAATAAAACTCAACTGACGTAATGAATTAAAACTTTTGGTACCTTGACTTTCAAGAGTCAAATTTTTTGTTTCTAGTGTTAATCCCAAACACTACTAATATACTTAAAACATTTCTTAAACAGCTTTTAAAATCTATTTTTAAAACCTACAATATTGATAAACCTTTTTATATTATCTATCAAAACTTAGTCTAATTGAGCTATTTAAGCACTAACATTTAGTTATTCAGAGACTTAAGCTCGTTTATCAGCAGCTTTTGCTTCTAAATGACAGATTAAATGCAAATTGAGGATTAAACAAGTTTTACCTAATGGAAAACTTAAGAACAGCTAGAAAATAAGCTAAACCAAACATGTTTGAAAAGGAATGAATAGCAATTAGCAAATGATTTAAGCTGAAATTAAGCTGAGATGAAATTTAAACAATGAAACCTTAATTTATGTAGTCTCTGAACTCTAGGTCACTCTTTCTGAGTGAGTGACCTTTAAACTAAATCCTAATGGCTACCTTAGCCTCTAAACCAATAAGCTATAAGCTAAAATTAACGGGAAAGTAGATTAATCACTCCTTATTGTTCCATAATTGATCCAAACTGAATTCAAATGACCATTTTTGAACAATAATAGACAATTTCAGTATTTAAAAAGCTTTTATCAATATTAGAACAATTTTAGAACAAAAGAAAATAGAATAAGCTAAATTTAGCTTATTACAAGCTTATTAGCTAAAAACAGCTTATTACTTGAAAACAAACACAACTCTACTATCTTTATTGCTTTAGAAGAGTACAAGATAAGGAACAAAGAGTACAACTGAATTGAAAATTTTAAAAGCTTAATTTCGAAAAGTGAATAGTACACGTGAACTAAAAAGAAAAAAAATACAAAATTAAACTGAACTAACTCTAACTAACTATCTCTCTCTAAAACTGAAATACAAGCTTCTATTTATAGATGAGGGTTTGAAGACGATTGCGAACTTCATCGTTCCAGCCCTTGGATCTTTTTTTGAAGTTTTAGCCGCTTGGACTCTCTTTGGTGATGTGTTCGGACCATAGGAAGCTGCACATGGGAAAATGTGTGAGAAATGGTCAAATAATGTGGGGTGAGTTGGAAGGAAAGAGACGGGAAGCAGAGATTGGGAAGATTAGGCTTGTTTGGGTTTTGGCGGGAAAATTGGTTAGGACGGTTAGGGGAAAAAGTTATAACCCGCGTGATGTTTGAAAGTTTGGGTTATTTGCATAAGTAGTCCCTCCGTTTCTTCCTTCCAAAGTGTAGTATAAAATAAGTTTGAAATTTGACAGTTCTGGCCCTCATAGTTTTGTAAACTAGAAATGGATTTTTACTTTGGGCTTTTTGTTGGGCTTTTGTGATCCAAATGTGTAGGAAGGGCCCAAAAGGAATAGTTTAGGTCTTTTTGCATCCTCTTCAAAGGGTATAATGGTCTTTTTCCTTCAAACTTTTGTCCTTTTCTTTACTTTCTTGTCTTTTCTCAACCACGGTCTTGATCCGGCTTTTGAAAATGGCTTCAAATCTCTCTCTTGTACTTGTCTCTTCATTTCTTGTCGGTTTTTTGCTCGTTTTTGCTCTTTTTGACTTTTATATCCTTTTCATGCAATTGAGACACAAACGCACACATATTTCCATTCTTTTGGCATATTTTTTTGGCTTTATTGGCGAAATCTGGGTATTTTAAGTATACAATTTAACACTATAAAAATTCCCCAACCTAAAGGATTGCCGTATATTTATTTGTTCTTGTCTTAGCAGTTTCTTGTGTTTGTTAGTTGTTTGTATTTTGATTTTGTTATTTTTGATTGTTTTTTGTTTTGTATGTATTCTTTTCACTACTTTGTTGGTTTTCTACTTTGATGTTTGTTGTTCCTCACGCAATTTTATTATTGTACACTTGTAAACTAACAAAGTTTTCCAAAATGCCCTTGTTTTCCACCTTTATAAATCCCCTTTTTAAACATCATAAGTTTTTCTCAACATTTTTCTCATGGAAAACACATGAATGGCAATCATTGCAATTTTGCATCTTTTAGGCTCATTGAATAGGATACTCCCGTTAATAGAGCACAAAAAGAGGAAAGGAAAAAATTCTTTTCTCTGACTTTTCACAAGACTACCAAAGTATTAAACAAGATCATTGTCAATATAAGTCCAAATGGTGAAGCTCTTATACTCTACAACTTGGGGGGGCAAAACTTTTCACTCCACGAATAAATTAATGATATAGTTATGTGCATCTTTTCAACTCACATCATAGATCAATTTATCATTATTGTTAAAAATCCATCTAAGTTTACCACTTAAGCCTTGTGAGATTTAAAATGTAATAAATAGATAAACCTCAACCTCAAAGTAAAGAACTTGGGAACAAAAACTTATAACTTGATTTAGAAAAAGAAATTTTTCAACATTCTTTTATTTTCAAGTATACTAATAAATTATTATTTTTGCCCTAGGATGAGTGTTCTTAGTTCGAACCCCTACTTAAGCTTTCTCCCAAATAGGATATCGTATAACAACGGTGTTTTAGTTCAAACCCCCCTCGTACGAACGTCTGTGGGTTATTCGCTGACAACACCTTATTCCTACAAAGCCTAGGAATCCAAAGTCCCTTAGTTGCACTCACCACCTGGCCCGCGGCTCCCTAGTGATGAATGCCTACGAACCTTGATTCAACGTTAAATAGTCTTACTCTTAGTTGAGACCCATCCGAGTATCACTCTAAACCTGGATACGTGATTCCGTGATGTTGGTATATATCTAAAATATATAAGAATCAATAATGATTAAACAAGTTCCGGAAGAGATATTCCCGGGTCGTATGTCCAACGACGGCTTGCAATTTGAAATTTATCCGGTTGTTGACGAGAAAATGAATGATAGAAACACTGATATAATTTATAACTAAAATGAATTTAAATAAAATCTAATTTAATCTACGGGCAAACAAGCAAAGGAAATGGGGATCTTACAACTACGGGAAAGCAAAATTAGGTATAAGGCAATCCTAAACAATAAAATCTAAAATTAATACGGGGAACAGATAAGTACGGGAAACCCTAATATTAAAATAAGAAAAAATAAATGCTAAATTAATTAAAAATTCAAATTAAATTCTATTAACTGTAACTTGAAAAAACAAAGAAAAACTAGAACTAAAACGGAGGTCGTTTGAAAAAAAAAAAAAAAAAAAAACACAACACAAAACAAAAATGTACAACCGAAAAAAAACGGTAAAACTTACCCGGTTAAAAACGGGTCTAAAACTGGAATTTAAGAAAAATTAAGCTACCACCAATTTTTATCTTTTTTCCTAGACCACCCCTGACACAAAGAAAATTTTATAAAAAAGAAAAAATTTTTTTTATTCATTTTTTGGATTTTTTATGAAATTTTCTAAGTTTAAAACTAATTAAAACTAAGTAAATAGAAAAGGACAAAAAATTTTAAAGTTATAAAATTCTGAAAAAATAAAATTAAATAAAGGAAAAAGATTCACAATTCTAAAAAATATAAAAAAGTGCCAAAAAGTTATGTTTTAATTAAAAGTAATTAAACTAATTAATATTAAAACTATTTAAATTAATTAAATTAAATAACTACCTAAAGTACTTTGGGACTAAGTGAAAAGACTGAAAGGCAAACGAGGTACGCAAACTGACAAGGGGGATTAACAAAGTTAACTAGAAAAGAGAAAGTTACACAAACAGTCCCTGAGTTGGACCCCGATTACAAGGTGGGTCCAACAGCTTATTAGACAAAACTTATAAAAGCAAACTTATTCAGGGGCTTAATGGCAACATTTTTCCTAAAAGCACTTAGTGCTGAAAGGCTCACAATAAGCCAGAAAAGTGAGCTTATGGGCTGACAGAAACTTAAAAAGCTCAAAGAGCTTATTGGCTTTTTCCTTAAGCTTTAAGTTGCACATACGCTAGACACTAAGGGGAAACAGATAAACAAGGCTAAGGGAAATCCTAATTAAGCTTATGGTCACTAAAAAGTAAGCCCTAAATAAGCAGGCAAGTCAATAAGCTATGCTAACAGTTTTAGAACGCAAACAGAAAAAAAAGTGGACTTTAAGCTATGGGTTAGCTAAGCTACGGATTATCTAAGGGCAATAAGCTGTGAAATCCTAAAGATACTACCTATAAGCTATGCTAAAAAGGCAATAATAATAGGCTTAATTTAAATAAATAAGCTAGAAAAAATTGGGGCTTCTTTAAAATAAAAAACCTGGTGCTCAGCACCAGGGGAGGAGGTTTCACAGTGGCTTGAAGCCTTTTGGCTTATCCCATAGCTCTTAAGAGCTTATTGCCAAAAACTAACTAACAAACAGATTAAATAGGGCCATAAATTGAGCTTATATCCAAATCTAAGCTAATAATGTGGATTAAAACCTGCTGGTTTGGGCTTAAAGATGGCTAATTTTCAAAAAATCAATACATGCATACACACATTTGATCTTGGCTTATGGTTAAATGACAGACATAAGGGTGTTGTTTTATGGCTAGAAACAACTAAAATGAGCACAAGAGGGTGTGCTTAAGCTGCTTAAGCAGATTGAGCACTTAAGCTCTAATGAGCTTAATGAAAATTTGACAGAAACTTAGAGGGGGTATAAAAACTTATTTCTAAACAAAAAATTGTGTTTTAAATGGCTTGATTTCCCTTACACACTCAGCCAAAAGTGGCTGAGTATGTTTGACCCACTAATAAACCACAATGACCCATTTTGCAGTCAAAGCCAAACACCCCCTTAAATTTATAAAGAAGGTTTTTTTTCTGTTTTTTATGTAAATGGAAGCTGAGAGAGTTAATTATAAGTAATGTTTTAACAACTTAAACACATTCTTATACAACTTAAACAGAATTGAAGAACTACAACTTGAATTATAATTCGAATTTCGACAATGGCAATAACAAGAATTTTTAACTTTGATTAAAACTGAAAGATTACAACATAAAGCTTTAAAAACAACTGAGTTACACTTAGTTTATTAAAAGAAATACTTGGAAATAAAATTAAGCTAGAAAACATAAAAAATGGTGTGTTGCTTCTCGGCTTGGTCTCTCTTCTTTTATAGAGGCTTAAAGCCCTTGGGCTGTGATTGTTGCGAGTGTAGAAAGGCTCACAATTAATCCTAGCCCTCCATTGGCTTTTCTTACAATCTCACCATTGAAAAGGGTGCTCGGGTTGTGTGATTTGCCAGGGAAAGGGTTATAGGACCAATGGGTTGTGGGAAGTGGTGTAGGTGAGCTGTGGTAGTGTACTGGAGAGGTGGTATTGGCGTGAAACCGTGGGGGAGAGGGGTTTTAGGTTTTGGCGGGTACATGGTGTACAGGGTTTATGGTTGCAGGGTTTAAAAGGGGAGGTTGGGGAAGAGGCACAATTAGTCCCTCTACTCTTTCTCTCTTTTCACTTTCTTTTGGCCCGTTTTTTAGTTATAACTAAGTTTCAAAAGTGGCAGCTTAAGTCCTTGTGGTTTATAACTAAAAGAAAACAAAGAGGTTTTGGATAATTACAAAAGTGGTCCCTGCTGTTTTTAACTAAAAGAAATAAAGAAGGTTAGGGTAAATTGCAAAATCAGTCCTTGTGTTTTATTTTCCTATTTTTCTTAATAAAACAATTTTCAAAACTTGGCAATTTTGGCCCTTTTTCTTTATTTTTTTCATTTTTCTTTTATAAAACAAGGTTTTAAAATTAACATTTTGGTCCTTGTGTTTTATAAAAAAGAAAGTGCATTGGGCTTTTGTTGGGCTTGGGCTTGTATTGGGCCCACTGGGTTTGGGTTTGGGCCCAATAAGGTACAGGCTTGGTTATTGGGCTTTTTCAAGCCCAATAAGGTGTGTGAGTGGGTTTTGTGTGTACAATGGCTGAGATTGGCTGTAACTGGGCTAGGATTGGGCCTTCAAAGTCTTCACAGTCTTTGTCAATTGCACACAAATGGGCTGTTGAAATTGATTGAGGGCCCATTTGGTCTTCACAGTCTTCATAATTATGAGGGCCCATTTGGTCTTCACAGTCTTCATAGATATACTATTGGGCTTTCCCGGCCCATCAGATGGGTAAAGATTGCATTCAATAGTATTCTTCAGTATTGACTCTGACTTTGGCATTTTTGGACTTTGGCCTTGATTTTGCACAGTCTTTTCCATTCCATGCTCAGTTTTGTCATTTTGGCTTGGTTTTCTGTCTTTTTGATGATATCCACTTCCTGCACAATACAAATGCAAAACAAACATATATTTGGCAGTTTTTGTCTGTTTTTGGTCTTTTAAGCTCGTTTTTAGAGGTAAAAGATATGTGTAATTAAGCACTTATCAAGGGTACTCGGGGGTCTGGCTCAAAATCGACGACTACGAAATCTGCAGGAAATTAGAACTTTCCCACCGTCACGAATAGAGCAGACCTTCAGCGAACCGTATTGGGTTTCAGAGATTGAACGATCCGCTAATTCAAGCGTCATGCAAGTTGGGGTTAGTTCTGAAAAGAGAGTGTTTTACCAGAACGGAACAGGCATAAAGATTTAATGCTTGCACCAAGATCGGCCAAGGCGTGCATGTATTTAATCCCGAAAATTTCACAATGGAATGAGAAATCGGGGCCAGGGAGCTCCAAGTATCTTAATTGTAACATGTTTAGGATGAGTGCTGCTGAGCAATCTCGTTCAATGGTGTTCCTCCTAATGCCTATTTCACTCAACTTTTCCTTGTTTCCGATTAAGTTTTTAGAGTCGAGGGGGCGAATTTTTTGGCATGAGCGATGCTAAGCCATCGCGTAAAGCTAATTTAGAAATCAAATCCCGAAAGATTTCATAGAATTTCTCAATTAGGCACGTTAAAGCTTTCTCACACGTTTTCATCATTTCTACTTTGATGGAAATGAATTATGCATTTTTTTGGGTTAGGCCGCGTTATGAACTAACTTGGAGCATTTGCAGGCTCAGAGAATTGATTCATGATAGACCAACAGGGAAAACCAAGTTGGAACGGTCTTCGGTTGCTTTTTCCCCCGTTATTAGAATAATGCATCTCACGTGTCCTTTGTGACCAACGGAATCGTACAGTTCCATTACTTTAGGAGTAAGAAGAATTAATAGAAACGTGGGTCCTTGAAAGCTACGGAACGCACTTTCGAGTGGTAATTACCTTTTAAATCCTCCTTTCGGGTTAGTAACGGTGTTTACTATGAGAGTTTTTCCACACCGAAGTAGAGGCATGATAATTCATTTTAATGAATTACCTGAGCCTACTTTAAAGACACTTGTTTTAAGTAGCCAAGTTTGTTGAATTGAATTTTGCAATGTTTTTGACCTTGATTTTGCATGTTCCTCATCACAAGCATCTATTAGCTATTTACTTACTATGGAAATCTCCTTTCATACACCTTGAATTTGATGAGCTGGATCGTTTGAATAGGCAGGTACTTATAAGCAGTGGTTGAATACCCAGAGTCGATAGATCTGACCTTGATTAACCGGGGGGGATTGGTAAGGCTGAAGCCTTATTGAATCCCATTTGTTTTTGGCACTGGTGTAACGATTTTGATTGTTTCCTTGCTTTTGCAACATGATTGTCTTTGAACGTGATGAAAACCGGGTGGGGTCCTAATTTTGATTTGAAATCTGGGCTCGATAAACCGTGTTGTCCGGTGGTTAGAAATTATCGCGCATGGCTGCTTGTGAACATAATCTATGGATAATTATCTTTCGATAAACATTGCCAAGAACTGGACAAAGTTTGGTAGGAATGAGCACAAAACGCTCCTGCAAGTAACACAACTTTCCTCAAAACCGCTTAGACAGGAGTAGAGGAGCTTGAGATTGATTTTTTCTTGTCAAGGAGTAAAGCTTTCCCCACACCAATTCTTTTTAACTCTAGCAACTTCTGAAGAGATTCCGCAGGGATGAAGTGTGCTAGCACTCGTGACTTTGGCAACAACTGTTTTTGTTTGCGTGAATTTCTGACTTTGGACTTGCTTTCAATGATTCAAAGGCTATCACGAGGCATTTTTGTACCAACAAGTTGCCGACGCCGTTGGCGGCAAATAATAACGAATTCTTTGTGTCGATTAGAGTTCAAGGCAAATATAGAATGTATCAAGTTGGAAGCAATTTCATTCCAAAATCCATGATGTGAAACAATGCCCGGGAGGAGACGATCATTATACAATCAATCCCCAAGTCTTCGTAAAACGTCTCATCAAATCTTTGTTTGAAATACATGTATATTTCATTTCGACTATGATTTTGTGGTTTTTGGAAGGAGTTTGGAAAAATTATGTTGATGAAAATTTGAGAAACAAGAAATCATCCCATTTTGAAATCGATCGAGGGGGATCTTTACCTCTATGCCAAATCCGTGCCAGCAGACCCACGATTGGAAGAATTTGTATAAATATCATACGCTTAATACCGACGTACTCGAGAACTTTGGGAACTTCATCGAAGAATAGTATCATTGTTTGAAATATCGTATGTGGGCATGAGGATTCTTAATACATGTCCTAAGAACTTCATGTTTTGAACGAGGTAGATATAAACCATGCTTCAAACTCAAATTTAATCATGTTTCAGGGACTACAATTACAACACGTGAACCCTCGTGGGTGCATCGAGCACATTGAGCCAAGGTACGTTGATCATCCTTTTGAGGTGGGTGTATGAAGGTGGAGGTTTTTCAAAAGAGATCCTAAAAGAATGAAAGGTTCAACAGCACATGGATGGGGGCCCTGTTGTTGATTATGAAGAATTACGAGTTTTGGGACGAGGTGCAAACCCTAAGAAGAAAAAATTACACTAATTATTTTTTTGTTTATTTTTTGGTTTAAGTCGAAAGTACATTCACAAGTTAATATTAATAACGGACCACAAGAAACAACTTAAGCCGTAAAATCGACAAAGTCTTCTCGTGTAACATCTTCGAAAGATAAAAACGCACTTTGGGCAAAATAAAACGAGCGGACAGGAATAGAAAAGCGCGTAGCTAATTCAAAACCTATTTCCTTCCTTTAGAGGTACTAAGATCCTAGGACCACTCCGTTGCGCCTTATAACCCCGCTTGAGAGTTTGTTTATCTTTTTTAAAGGTTAAATCCGGTACTCGCTTAGTGACACAATAGGCAAGTTTTTAAAATCTTAATTGTTCGAATTTGGAACGCAAAAAGTTCACCGGTAAGTTATTATGATCATACCTCAGTTGAGAATATTATATTTTGGTATTTTTAAACCAATTTGTGAATAGTTATTTGATTAAAGACGAATTCTTTTATATTTTTGATTTTTCTTTTTTTTTAGTTTTTTTTAAATTGATAAAATTATACAAAAAAGCAAATGAAAAAATTTTATGTACTTTTTTTGGGTACTTCTTATTAGATCAATATTCAACAAATTTCAAACACAGAAGATCAATTGCAAACGATAGTCGGAATCACACCGTCCCGGACAGCGACTCCATGAAAATTGATTACTAATTTTTCCTTAACAATATAAAGAATGATAATAAATAATAAGAATAAAAAATATGAAATAAGTCTAAAAAAACAACAAAATCAATGAAACCTAGTGAGCAGTATAGAACTTTTACCCCCGTGGTCGTGTAATATTTATTTCCCCAAAAGAAATTGCAGTATCCTTGGAAAATCGATACAGTCGGAAGATTTGAGATTGAAAGAGAGATTGATTTTGAGAGGAGGAAAGTTCAATTAAAAACAGATAGACAAAAAAGCAAAACCGTTTTAAGAAATACCTAATGAAATAAGAAATTACGCTAGAAAAACGAGAGCAACGTTTATTTCCCGAACAAAGGGGAAAAGACTCTAAAATACATTAAAAATAACCCTACGAAGAAAATTTTGCCACTTCTAGAAACTACACTAGGAGATAAATAACGAAGAATGAAAAAGCTAGACAGAAAACGAAGGGACGTATTGACCCCAAAACTAGTCAATACAAAAATAAAAAACCGCACTCCATCCCGTTCTTTAAAAAGCAAAAAAGATACAAAAATGACCCTTTAGTTAGAAGTACGAAAAGTTTTAACATTTTTCCTACAAACGCTATATGACTAAAAAAAGATTTTTACTAAAAACGAAAAAATATTTTTTTTGATAATTTTTTGTATTATTTTTATGAATTAATAATAAAATATAAAACGAAATTAAATTATAAAAAATACTAGAACACTTTGAAATAATCTAAAACTTTACTAAAAATATCAATTAAATTATAAAAAATACTAAACGACTTTGAAAAATTCTGAAAATTTTACTAAAAATACTAGACACTATGATTAACCTACGAAAAATAATAAACAAAAAATTTGCTTATAAATAAGCCCGTAAATAACCTATAACAGCTTATAGACTTAAAGGGTGAAAACGTGTATAAATATTTAAGCCCATGGGATACTAACGTAAAAGTCCCAAGGGCGCAGCGGTAAGTATGTGTGTAAAGGGGGAATGTATCGAGGGTAGAGACCCGGGTTCGAGTCTTGCTCACCCGGGTAACCCCTTGTCTTTCCCCTTTTTTTTTGGAAAAACTTTGTGAGCCAAAGTTGTTAAGCTTATTGAGCTTAACAACTTTCAAAACTACCACCTTTTTTGAAAAGCTAAGAATAAGCTTAAAATGAGCTTTTAAAAACGACAGTAGCTAAAAGAGAGCTTAATGGCTTAAAATGCTAAGTCTTTTTGGACTTTGTGGACATTTAAGCTAAAGCTAGGACAAATAAGCTAAGAGAATTGGCTAGCTTATCCTAAATAAGCACTAAAAAGCTAAAAACTAAAACTAAATAAGCTTAAAGAGCTTAAATTGACAGAAGCTTAAACTAAGCTAAAAAGGCAAAAGGGCTTAACTAACTGTTGACTCTAAATAAGCAAGGAAAAAGGTAAATAAGCACAACAACTTAACACAATATCCTAAAAAGCAACTAGGAGCTCAAATAAGCAATTGAGATAAGCTCAATAAGCCAAAAAGTAAATAAGCAATCCCTACACTAAGCCAAGCAAAAACAGTTAAGGGGCAACTTTGAGCTTAAAAATAAGCTATCAAAAGAGGTTCTTAAGGACTGAAATTGAAGGAATTTAACAAAGAGCTTATTGGCTTTTTAGAAAAGCCAATAACTTAAGCTCAAGTGAACTAATAAGCTAGATGGGTGGGCTTAAAGTTCACCCCCTAGCACCAGGGGAGAATTAATGCTAAAACAAGGGCTTAATTTGACAGCTTATTTTAAGCTGTCAAATAAGCTTAAATAAAAAAGAAAAGTTGAAACAGATCTAGAGCACTAGGAAATGGACTTGTGCACTAATTTTAAGGACCTAAAACACTCATAAACCTGCTGATTTTTACTCTTGAAAAAGGGACTTTTTGCTTTTATAAATGATGACACTTGAAATGTTGGTGGTTTTGACTCAACAAGTCAAATGACCAAAGGGTCTTTAACAGCTTGTTTTACTCACACAAAAACACTGTTTTTGAACTAAAACTCAAGATCCCAAGTGCTTATCTAAATAAGCACTTGTAGCTTTTTTTTTAAAAACCACAGTTTGAAAAAGTGACTTAGAAAACCTTGAAAAACATTTTTCAAACTTAAAAACTTTTAAAAACAGACTTAGGTGAGCTTAATACTTAAGCTAAATCTACCTTATGACCCCAACCCATACCAAAACTTGTTTTGACCCGTTTTTACTCTTAACCCAAACACCCCTTTAATTTTTAAAAGCTGATTTTAAAACTATAAAAGCTGAAGTAAACTAAATTTTTTAAAAGATTAACACCACTTAAGCAATATTAGAAAATAAAAAGATAAAAAGCTAAAAAAAATAAGCACTTAAAAGGGACAATAAGCTAGTGACAGAATAAGCTAAGTTAAACAGTTTTGGCAATTTGTATGAAAATGAAGGAAAATCAACTACAAGGCAAACTTAAGCTTAAATAAACATCAATAAGCACAAAAGAACAGTAACAAGCTAAAAATAAGCTAATAAGCTATTGCTACAGTAACTTTTAAGCAACATTTAAAAGGGAATGTACCTTTAATCCTTTGCTTAAAACAGGATATTTGAAACCTAATGAGCTCTAAAATCCTACCCACAGCTTATAAATAAGCTTAAACTAAGCAAAACCAATAAGCCTTCCAAAATTGCTTATTCATCCATTCTTGATTGATCATACAGTAACTTTTTCCCTTTTAATTTTTTTTAAAGTTTTGTGAAAATGTTTAGAAACAGGTTATAAAGGGCTTATAGTGAGAGCTTAAAGGTTTTAAGAAGACAATTGTAACTTAGAACACAATTGCAAGACTAAAACTGAATTTTCATAAAGAAAAGGTAAAGTACAAGTACAATAAAAAACTTAAACTGAAAATTTTAACACACTCAACTTTTAAACACTAAAAACTACATACTTGGCCTCAAGGGCTTTACAATGCTTAAATAGGAAAAAACGACTAGGGTTCCTTCTTCTCTTTGTCTTCTTGCAGGTGTGTTTGTTTGTAGACACACATATGAAGTGTGTTTGTTGTGAGAGTGCAAATAGAGTTGATCTTGGCCCTTCAAATTTCTTGGTGCCCAAGTCGACTTTTCTTAACCTTTGATGATTTTAGTGGGAGTATGGATTGCCAACATGGCAAAAGCCATGTGGGGGGTGTGGGGTGTGTTATGGTGACATTTTTGGAGGTATATGGGAGGTCAACGAGGCGACAGGTTGTGGGGTATGGGATTTGGCGGGAAATCGTTAGAGGAGATATACAGTAATTTGAAACTTGGGTGAAGGTTTGGGGCTTGGCAACTTTGGTCCTCCAAAGTGTGTGTATAGTTTGCACCACACGTCCTTGTTATCAAAAGGTTTGAGGACT
The DNA here is from genome assembly GCA_026074375.1 of Tanacetum coccineum. Lineage (NCBI taxonomy): Eukaryota > Viridiplantae > Streptophyta > Magnoliopsida > Asterales > Asteraceae > Tanacetum > Tanacetum coccineum. The sequence continues at coordinate 35,252 of BQNB010010585.1, read as the reverse complement.
TGGCAAATTACCCCCTTGAGGGTTATATAACGAGTTGCACCCAAGGTCCTTGTTAGTTATAGGAATTGGACCTTGGCAGTTTTGGCCCTTGGGGTATAACTTTGAGAAATTGGTAGTTTCACCCTTTCTCTTTCTCTTCTTCTTTTCTTCTTTTAAAACAAGATTGTCAATTTGGCAATTTTAGCCCCTTAACTTATTTTTCTTCTTTTTCCTCTTTAAATAAGTTTAGGATTTGGCAATTTAAGTCCCTAAACTTATTTTTCTTCTCTTGTTGACTTCTGGATTTGTCGGGGTTGACTTGGGTTGACTTTTTGATACTTGGGCTTTGACTTGACTGTGTCTTTTTCCACGCTTTTCCATTCCGTGTCCGGTTTTGTCGTTTTGGCTTCGTTTTTCGTCCTTTTCTTAGATATCCGTTCCTGCACAACACAATTAGCAAAACAAGCATATATTTGGCATTTTAAGTCCGTTTTTGGTTATTTTAGCTCGTTTTTAAAGGTAAAAGGTATGTGTAATTAAACACATACCAAAATCCCCCATACTAAGGTATTGCCGTGTCCTCGCGCAATGCTATGAAGTAAGCATTTAGAAAACTAAGAATCTCAAACACCCTCGACCAATAACTCAGAAAAGTAGCTAAGTGTTCATCGAGGAAGTTAAAGACTCATAAGTTTTGAAAATCTCCGTTTTTACCAATTTTTTTATATGTACACCTATTTCTACACATCTTTTTGTATTTTTCATTTTTCATTAATCAACTTAACTAGATCGTCATCATCGGATGACTCATCCTCATGATTTCCATCGTCTCCTCCGTCAGCAGGATAATCGGTGGGGTCCTCTTCAGGGTCCTCGTCATCATCCTCCTTCGGATCCTCCTCAGGATCTGACTCAGGAACATAGCCTGGTGAATCAGCAGTAGGTGAGACAGCAGCAGGCAGTGGCTGCTCCTCTGCTGGGAACACCTCATCCTCTGGTGGCATGAACTCCGGGTATGCCAGTTCAGGTACACATGATACATAGACAGGTAAAGGTGGTGCCTGCTCTGGCTCCTCCGGGCCAGGCACATAGTCAGGAGATGGTTGTAACTGAAAAGCGGCCACCACGTAGGCATATGGGTCCTTTGGCATCACGGGCGGTTCATCGACTCCCGGTGATCTGATATCGGACAAATCTGCAAATGGGCTGGATACCTCCGTGTATGTAACCGTGGAATCCTCATAATCTGACATGACTGTATCTGAAAATTCAAAATAGCTTATATTAGTAATTAATATAAGACTCTTATAGTAATATACATTTATACCATAACATGTATATCAATTATGAATGCATCTAGTTTAATAAACTAATGCAACAACTAGTGTATGTATGCATGTCCCGTGAAAGTCCCTTTGTATGAATGCAATGTTTGAAAACGGTTATAGTCCAGCAAAAATATTTGACCTGGTTCTCTATACCCTTGGCTCTTGATACCAATCTGTAACACCCCCAAATTCGGTCGCAGCGGAATACGGGTTAGGGGTGGTACTTCATAGATCAATAACACAAGATATAAAAGAACGACCAAAAACTCGTTTAAAACTGATACATTGGATTTAACAAAGTATTTGTTACAAAAGCCCGGAGCTTCACATTGTTCATAAATAAGTGCATATTAACCAAAATTAAGTCCATAACAAATGTTTCTCAAAATGTAATGCAACCAAATCTTTAATGCATGACTTCCAAAAAACGACCACCAATGTATCCCTTGTCTTGTACCATTACTGATCTCCTAAGAAAACATTGCTTAAAACGTCAACATATTGTTGATTATAATCATGAGGTTTAAAAATGTATAATGTAGGAACTGCAAGATTTCCTCATTATAATGCAACAAGATTTGCAAACATCATAAAATATAATTACGTTTTCCTAAGCTCATGACACTGAAGCTCAACATGTATGAATTGTAATATAAATTGCCAACATTGCCCGTGATGATGTTCTAACCCACAACATCCTATGTCCGACATGGTATACGTTCGTTGTCTGGAAAACCAGCACAGTGAGCATGACTCACCTGAACGGGGATGTCAATCCTAAATAAATCTATTTATAACATTTGCGCTCACAACAGTAATTGACAGTTCATGATAATGGGCTTAGAGGGTTATCGCTACTTAGGCAAACACGTAATCGTAAATGTGAAATGTCCACTTGCGTCCAATTGTAAAACATGCATATGTTTCTCACCCCAAAACATGTAAATCATTAAAATGTAAAATATGGGGCTATGAACTCACCTTGAGTGAATGATAACAAATATATCACAGAAAATGTGTCACGATAATGACCGAATGCAACCTAATCCAATATAGGTTGTATAAGTACTAAGCACTTTGATTAACTACTACCATATACAATTCTATATAGCTACATTACCATCTAATTACGTTTGTGAAATTGTATTTATAAAGTTAAAACGTTTATAAATATTACCGTTATAAAAAACGACGTAACTTTGTCGTATTTAACGCCGTTTCTTTGCTGTTTTCTTATGTCCACAGCTTTCGTATTAAGACGAGTTATCAAAAATAACATTTTCATATTTTTAGTCCCCTGATGACTCAGTGTTTTTTATGTTCATGTGACAGTTTAAAAAAAATTTTAAGTGAGATTTATAAATTTATTTTTATAGATTTAGTTATCGTAAAACCCGTAAATGTCGTATTTTATCCGTTTTAGCTCCGATTTTAGTGATTCTTTCGAGCACGTCTTCGTAATTACAAATTCTATCAAAATATAACATTTTTCAAAAATATGTATCTGTTATGAATAGTGATTTTTACTGTTCATAAATTTATAAAATTATTTTTATAAACTTTAATTTATCGAAACTTGCGAAATTCATAACTCTTTCGTTATTGATCAAAAAATTATGATTCTTAATGTTTTGGAATCCTAAAAATATGTGTGATCTGAGAAAAATAACCAACCTTATATATCAGTAGTATTTTGTAACTTGTTTTTTTATAAAATTTCTTTTATAACGCGTTTAAATTAACTATAAACTTGAAATTAGCGTATCTCCTTCGTTATCAATCGGTTTTTAGAGTTTCTTACCTTTTTGGAATCCTCATGAGATTTAGTATTTTTATAAAATATAAAATGTATGTTTTAGATTTCGAATTTAAAACAGCCCTTTTTTATTAGTTTTGTACATTTATTAGAATAACTTGATTGTATATTTTTTCAACTTAGGTAAAATACCTACAAAATCCTCCACAACACTTTATATCACATGTCTTACATATTTAAAGTCCTATAGTCCATATTTTGTCCAATATTGTCCAAGATAACAAGTCCTCTCATTACTTTTAATCATAAACTTATTATGTGGACTTTTGATTTACTAGTATATATATACTTTTGTAACATAAACCACAAGTGTACATATCTATACTTCCATCATAACCTGAAAAATAACAACCCTATAACATTAAGTAGAAAAGTATAAAAAACCACAGATCACAAGTAAAGTTCCAATTTACATGTTATTAAGCATCCAAAATGGTGATTTGCTACATAGAACTTATATATGCAATAAAAATCTCTAAATGTAAAGATATTAAGAGTTTTAGATGACCCTAATATGATGTAATATGATGAACCATAATATCTAAACCCTTGTTTAAATATTAAACCAAAGCTTGCAAAGCTTAGAAAACCCAAGATTAGTTTGAAACCCTAATCTTTCTTTTCTTGCTTTAACACCTGTGAATGCTTAAACCAATCCTTCTAAACACCTTAGGCCATCTTAGAAATGATGTAGGAATGTGTGTAAATGTTGTAAATAAAATTTTGTATGAATTGGGTGGTGGTTTAAGTTAAGTTGTGGGTTTGGAGAGCCAAGGGAGAGGTTTTATGTGAAATTTCACCTTATGAAATGAGAGTGTGTGTGTCTACTTACTAGTGTATGTATTATATAGCAAGAAGACTAGTCAAAGATGTACATAGAAGTCTTAGACATAATGATGGATTTAGGGAAAGTCTTTGGTCAAATTGGACATAAGGTTTTATTAGTTGTTGATGTACATATACAAGTTGCAAAATTGTGAACTCATTGTCCCCTATTATTTGTTGTGTTGCTGTGAGATTTTTTTGGGGGGGGGGAGACCAAATTTTGTTTGTTTGAATATTATGGTAAGAATAACCTAGCCATTTTACTTGGTTTACTTACACTTTGTAATATGCAAAGGTAATGTAATAAATGTAATATTAAACCAAAATTTTTTTTGTTAGAAAGAATAAGGAATTTGTTAGTTATTTAATGTACAATAAAACTAAAAAACAATGTTAACTTTGGGGTAACGTTAATAAAACTTTGGGTATTAGGTATAAAAAGGGTATTTTGTTTGAAGCGTAGAAAAGTTTTGGTGGTTTCTGGTATGCCTAAACGTATTTTATCGCGAAACGTAAACACTTTACGCAACCAATAAAAATTAAATGAACAAAGTTAGTAATTATACTCAATATAATTACTTAACACTTGCTTGATATAAACATTTAATTGTTTGATGCCCGTTTACATCGAACGATAATTTTTAGCTTACGCGATTTAACTTAACGATTACGATTTAAAAGCAAACACGTACAATACTAAAAATAAATAGTGAACATATTGACGTTGTAAGTGACCCTAAAACACGGGGTGTTATAACCTGTATGCTGGAGTAAGGTTGGGGATAGCCAACTCACCAGTCCAGAATATATCCGTGATACGACCGAGAAGATTGTCCAAATTAAGAACCATTTGTTAACTACCCATAGTCGCCAGAAGAGTTATGTAGATAAAAGAGTTAAGCCTTTGGAATTTGAAGTTAGTGATATGGTACTGCTTAAGGTATAGCCATGGAAGGGCGCTGGGCGTTTTGGAAAGCGCAAAAAGCTAAGTCCACATTACATTGGGCCATTTAAGATTCTAGCTATAGTTGGTCCTGTAGCTTATACATTAGAGTGGCCTGAAGAATTGAAAGGAATTCATAGTACCTTTCATGTTTCGAATCAAAAGAAGTGTTTAGCGGAAGGTGATGTTGTTGTTCCATTAGATGAGATTCAACTTGATGATAAGTTGCATGTGATAGAAGAGCCAGTGGAAGTTGTTGATAGAGAGGTTAAGTGACTTAAGCAAAGTCGGATACCTATTGTTAAAGTTCGTTGGAATTTGCAAAGAGGTCCAGAATTTGGTATAGGATGATCCTTAGTCCATCTACCAAGTTATTCGAATGGAGTGTGGATTGGTCTCACATTAGATGACGATCCCTAAGAATTTGAGTCTTCATGAAGAGATTCATGAAGTGGGTCATCATAAAAATGTGGTGTTTTTGGTGATTCTTCACCAAGATGAAACTTCTTAATATGAAGTTCCCTAGTATTGTGGTATGATATGGATCCGGGACATGATTTTTGAAAGCACATCGATGATGAATGATATAAGGATTAGAACATAAGCAGTTTTAAGCATTTTATTCAATATCTAGAGATGTTAAGCACGAGGAGCGTTAATTAAAGTTATGTTATATAATGTTTTGGATATGATTTTACACTTTTTCAAAATGTTACATTTTAGACCCTGGGGTTTGGAAAATTACAAATAGACCCCTAGGGTTTTGGGGTTTGCACTTTTACGACTTTGGTCCTTCAACTTTTATAGATATACCAAGTAAACCTTGGACTTTGGAAAGTGACATAATAGACCCCTATAGTTATAACTTTGATAAAATGACACTTTTAGTCCTTTTAGTTATAAGTTTCTGAAAAGTATGATATATACCCCTTGCATGGATTATAATTACAAAACATGTCCAAATTGCCATGCAAGCTTAATTTAACATTTCAATAGACATTTATAAGTTATAATAAACTAAAATATAAAGATTTAACACAACGCAAGTTTAAATTAACGATTCGTTAAGCTAGGAAGTAAAACGGGTCAAATTAGGGTTTTAAAATAAAAATGCACGGGTTTTAAGATCAAATTCTCTTATGACTTATCAAAATACTTATTTTAACATTATAATAGCTTATTAGGATTGATTATAACAAGAGTTTATAAGTTTAGCCCATAGTTTAAGTAAAAACATAAAATTAGGGTTTCGGGTGTACGGTTTTGGATCAAAAAGGCATAACACTTAGGTTTTTGAGTTCAAAGCTTTATATTATGAGTTTAGCAAGATCATATGATCATTATGACGTTATGAAAGCAGAAAATAAGCTTAGAGAACCTGGTTTGAGCTTATAGCTTGGAAACGGGTCAGAATCGGGACTTTCGGCTTCGTACGCCTAGAATAACGACTCCCGAGCTTTGTTCCTTGGTTTCTTTTGCTTCCTTTCTGTACTTGAGCCTTCTTAAGATCACTTAGTATCTATTAGAGCAAAGGATTGCTTCTATGTAAGGGTTATAGAGGAGGAAGTGGGGGATGAAGAAAAATGAACACACAAAGCCCCTATTTATACCCATTTGAAGTAGTAAGGAGTAAGCAAAGGATATGATCTGGTCTTGACATGTAATAGGTCTAGTGTATGATGTGTTTAAGCTATAAAATCAATGGTGGAGGTCTAGGAAACTAGGTTGAAGGATGTCGCTTCCTTTCTTGCTGCCGCGGCTGAAGAGAAGCAAAAGAGAGGCCATGTGCTCTCATATTTGACCATGGGATGGTCTAAGAAGATGGGTAAGCAGCTTGAAGGTTTATAGAAGGTATCTTGGGTGGTCATTTGCACATGGTAAGAGTTTAAGTGGGTCAAAATGAAGTTAGAAAGGGTGCGGGTCAGAATTGAACTCGGTATGGTTTTTAAGAGTTTTTCTTAGGTACATTGTGTATATAATGATCATGGATAGATGCAATAGGTTGTTAAGGTCTGGTATTAAAGTAATTAGCAAAGATTAGGAATTGGTTTGGGTTAAAACGGGTTTAAAACAAAGAAATGGGGTCGCGGGTTTGGTTTCATGCGGTTTAGGGTTTTCATAGGTTTCAAAGCTTATATTTAGCATATGAATGTAAAGTAATTGTTAATGTGTGTTCATGAGGCTTATATATTGAATAATTAATGAGAAATGATAAGTGGTTTGAATTGAAATGGGTCAAGATTGAGAAAATAGTCGCGGTTTTGAGATTAGGGCACAAATTGAATCCTTTAGGGTTTTCTAGCTTGAATTTAAGGTACATTGTTATGAAAGCTTATGTATGGAATAATTAGGGTTCATATATTGTAAAATGAGTATAGTAGCTTGAACATAAGTGATAGTGAAGAAATGAGGATGAAAACGGAGGTAAAATGGCTATTTTAGGGATTGAGCTTAATGACTTATGCATTGAGCTTTTAAGGACTTGTACTTTGATTTAAAGAGATTATATATTTCAAATGAGATGTTATATTACTTGTACATATGCTTTAGTAGCTTGTGCATTCACTTTAGGTGTTAACCTTTTCATGAGGTTAGGGTTTAGGGCATCCGATAATGGTTTAAAGCCCGTTTTGATATGATGTTGCAAATGGTATCTTATAGGAATAATGTATCTTTGGTAAATAAATGATATTATTAAATAGAACTTGACATGTTAGTGATGATTTGCTGACATAAATGGAAGATAAGGATTGCCAAATTGAAGGTTGCCTGAGTTCGTTAACTTTAGTTATGCAGGATATATTGCATATTGAGATATTGGCAAAGTAATGTAATGTAATAAAGCGAAAAATTTCCCTAGAACAAAGTAGAGGTTCATATAAATTTGATAGATGTACATCTTCTAACTTAATAGATGGATATTACATTAGAAAATTGCGGTGTTATAATAAATACCTATCTCAGGGTCTGGACCTTATATCCATATGTTATATGTTATTCTCGTAGACATGTTATAAACACATGTGAGAATTTTAAAACATAACAAACAACGACTATCAATACGTTTTTATTCCCTACTGAATGCAAAGCATAACAAAGACTATAACATATAATGTCACTTCTTCGCAGTGAGAATGATCACATACCATTTAGTTTATCAAAGTGACAACTAAGATACATTTTTATACAATAAGCCCAAAATTGAAACCAAACAGCTATTGGCTTATCTTAGAATGAAATAAGCAGCTTCATACCTCTCCGTATTTCAAGTCACTAATTAAGCATAATAATAATATGTTTTAATTCACAACGCTAACCAAACAACTAAATTTCATTTCCTCAATTTCAAATATATATTTACACGAAACAATGGCAAATTTACTCGATTAATACAATTAACTCACATCATCAAGAAACTTAATAATAAATCAAACATAGCTTAAAGTTAATACCATAATATTAGAGTAATCGAATTTGGAATCGGTGGCCTTCCTTGACTTGATCAACGATGAACTCGACTACAAACAAACAATTACAATCACAGTTAGAACTAAATTTAATTACAGCAAATAAATAAAGTAAAAAAATGAGTTAGTGAAGAGACCTCAATGAAACCACCACATCCGTGGATCAAATCAGCAGAGGCGAGTGTGGACACGTATACGGCTGAGGTGATGAGGATGATGTAGATGAAGTAGTTGTTGTTATGGTGTCTATGCACAATTGTTAGTGAGTGTGGAGCTACCGGTGTGAATAACAGATCTTATAAAAACACACAATGTTGTTGAATTGAAATTATATATGTGTGTGTGTGTGTATGTGTGTATGTGTTTTTAGAGATGCAAAAGTCATTTGACAATAACAAAGTGTTGATTATAATTTTTTTTGCCTATATAGTCTTAAAATTATCTTTTGCAACTAATTTGTGATACTTTATACTGGAATACACATAAATTAAGAAAGAAAAAAAAGTATCATACCTATCTTCTTCTTGGGTCCATTGCCCTTTGGGTAGTAAATTATATGTTCTTTGTCCCATTTTGTGTGGCTTTCTATGCCTTTGTTGAGTCCGTTGTTAGCAGTATGCATGATTCTTCATCTGACTCAAATAAACTCCATCTGGGCTTATGGAGTTATGAATTGGCATATCACATGATCTTAAGCGGGCTGAAAAATCTGTCGGGCAACCATGAAACTTCCTCATTCCCCCCCCCTTGTTTTCCCCCCCTGTCTGATGTGAAACATAATTCATTACCATTCCCCATCATCTTACAGTGTTAAATATGCTTAACTCGTATTGCATCAAGAATCATTCAACCTATCCCATATGGACAATGGGGCCACCGATCAATCATCACACAAATAAATTTGTTAGGACTCGAGAAAAGACTCAAAAAACTCGGATCACGTTCCAATATAGTTAATATTGTAGCTACTTAGATAGGCCATATCTATTACGAGAAAGCTAATCGGGCCAAGTCCAAGGAATACCAAGGCTTAGCCGGCAACTTTAGGTACTATATAAGCCCTCTCAATCTCATGGAGAGGGTGTTGGTCATTTGTAAGAACACCTCATTTTGTGTTATTGTAGTTTCTCTCTCTACAAAGGCCTTCCACCTACTTTCTCTCTAGTTTGATCTTATATTCTCATTTAGGTTACTTGTTTTTGATATCATCAATTGGTATCAGTCGCCATGGTTGACTGAGGTGAGTCTTGTGTGCGTTTTTAGATCAAAAAGTACCTTTTTAGTTGTTTTATTTTGGTTCGTGCATTTCATTTTAAAAACAAAATTTTTGTATTTAAAAACCTTAAAGTTTATGTTTTTATGATGTATCTAGCTTAGATATAGTTAGTTGTACAAAAGGTTTGGATCAAAAACATCAAAAAGTGTGGTTTTTAAGTGATTTAAAAAGTTATTTTTCCAAAACTCTGGAAGATAGCGAGTTTGCGTTTGAAGTCAATTAATTTGAGTTTAAAGGTTAGCCGAAATGTGCATAGCGATTTTGTGTAATTTGACAACGATTTGTGCATAGCAATTTGTGCAATTTCTTTACAGCGATTTGTGCAAGGCGATTTGTTACATTCCAAGGAAATGAAACTCTGCCAAAAATTTCTATTCATAGCGATTTGGGCATAGCAAAATGTGTATAGCGAAATGTGTATAGCAATTTGTGCAATTTGATAGCGATTTGTGCAAGGTGATTTGTTACAAATTACATTCGAAGGAAAACAAACTCTGCCAAAACTTTTACTTCATTAGCGATTCTGTTTGCATAGCGATTTGTGCAAGTTGACAGCGATTTGTGCATAGCTATTTTTGCATAGCGATTTATGTAATTTCTTTGACAACGATTTGTGCTAGGAGATTTGTGACATTTCAAGGAACTCAACTCTGCCAAAATTTACACTTCAAACACAAGTTATTTTCAATGGTTTATATTTGATTAGTAAAATCCCATGAACTATTAACTTAGTTTCCCGGTTTAATCAAGATTAAATCCCGTAAAACAAAAAGAGCTTAATCACTTATAACAACATCACTTTAACACAATCCTCATCAATCATTGTTTCAATCTAATCATATAATTTCACATTTCAAGTATTTCATGATGAGTTTATCACAAGAGGGAGAGACTTTATCCAGTCAATCAGTAAAAGAAAGCGGCTTGGTTTATGAAACAAGTGATGTGCATGCAATACAAAACAAGATGCCCAAAGCAAAAGATAGATGCATGTCATATTTTAGATCACTTCATTCACACCTTCAGGTTCTTTTAAATGAAGACTTAAAAGGCACTCATACAGAGCATGTATTTAAACGGGCATTTATTTCACTCTTTGGTCAAGATGTTGAGACTTTCACAAGTACGATATTTCTCTACGTGGATAAACTCAAAAAACAAATTGACAAAAATGAATTTCAAGAAGATGATTCCATGGATGCCTTTTGGGTGCTCAACAGACATTGTCAGCAATTCATTTATTCGCAGTTTTCTTTGGACTATGATAATCAAAGGACAAACTAGTCCTTATCAGAATACAAACACACGATCAAGGCATAAAGATATCAAGATTAACACTACTCAACACATAGTTTCCTTTTAAGAAGTCAATTGCTGAAAAAGCACGTTATCAGAGACAATATGATAGATAAGGGTGAATGAAATACAGATGCAGATGCAAAAGAAGAAGTATGATAGGGTAAAGCAATGGATGCTGATTTTGGTTGTTACAGATAGCATGGTACGTGAATCCAAAAAGCATGATACAAACAGCAGATCAGGGAATGATACACATGCTGAGGATGCATATATCAAACCCGTGAATTACAAAGAGCTAATGGCTGAGGTACAAATGACTGCTGAATATAATGTATTTCCTAATGGACAATAACATGTTGAGCAATCCAAATTCAATAATGAAGAAACGGTTAAACAGGATGCTGAACAATGTCAAGTTAAAATTCCTTTGCTTGATCCCTTACCTATTAACATGACAATTAAATTTTCAAACCAATCTCTTAAGTTCTGAAAAAATTTCACTTTGAAAAGACCTGTTGCTCAATTTCAAAAAGATTTTTCAAGAATGGAAGCACATTGTGTTAATCTAGCCCTTAAATATCAAAATTAAGTTTTAAAATTCAGGCAACATGGTAAAATTTTGAATGAAACAAGTAATAAAGCCAAGATTAAAAAGGAAATAGAGGTACTTGAATCAATCAATATCAAATTGGAACATAATGTGCGCTAAATTACTCAAAAATGAGAAGTTTCATAAGCAAAATAAGCATCGTTATTAAACAAACTTATAAAGAATCATTTATGATTCTATCAAAAGACACAAAAGTACAACAAAAGACCATAATGACTCACTAATTGCTCAAATAAATAGTAAGGCTGTGGAAAATGCTAATTTAAGAGCTCAGATTCAGGAAAAGGTTTTTGTAAATGCAGCATTAAAAAACAAATTAAGAAAGTTAAAAGGAAATAGCGTGGATACTAAGTTTGCAAAACCATCAATCTAGGGGAAACCGATTTTACAACCAGTCAAAAACCAATCAGATGTTAGATAACTGAATGCGTTTCAATCTGAACGACCAAAACTTTCAAAACCATGGTTTGCCTCCCAAGTTGATGTTATACACAATTTGCCAAAACCAGCCACTCTTCATTATTTTCCTAAAGTTAGAGAATCTGTGCTTGCAAATCCACATCACATGATTGCACCTGGCTCATCTAGAAATAGTCAAGAAGAATCATATGGTTCAAATAATATGGCTCATAATTACTTTATAGAGGAAGCTAGGAAAAGGGAACAAGAAAGAAATAGAAATTCAAAACCTAGTGTGATGCATACTACTAGTCTACAAAACACTACTAATGGTAGCAAACCAAAACCTAGGAGCAACAATCAAGACATAAGGAGTATGCCTGTATCTAAGAGTAGTAAAATTTGTAACGTCAAATGTTGTGCCACTAGTAGATCACTCTAGGAATCCTAGTTCATTTTCAGACTCTAAACACTTTGTTTGTTTGACTTGTCAGAAATGTGTCTTTAATGCAATTCATGATGCCTGTTTAACAAAATTCCTGAAAGAGGTAAACTCTCGCGTTAAGATTCAATCCCCTAAGACTATAAATAGTAACAAACCAGTAGATTAGGAAAATCATACTCAAACACCTGTATGGCAGATCTTGACGAGGACAATAAGTTTTCTCCCAATAAGTCTTCCGCCGTGTATGAGTAAACATCTCCTAGATCCTATCTTAGGTGGAAACCCACAGGTAGAATTTTTCACATTGTTGGTATTAGGTGGGTTCTAACTAGAAGGATATTCACCTCTACCTTGGTTGTTAGTGAACCCCCAAATGGTTCAAAAGAAGATATCACTAACCCATATGAATGCGAATAAACTCTTAATGTAAGTGCATGTACTCCTAACTTAAGGGCAGGTACATCTTTAATCTAAAAAGGAAAGACTACAGAGTTTGGTTGCCTGAAGAAATCAATATCCCAGAAACTAGTGTTCAATGAATTTATCAATCTGATAAACCAGACAATGGCCGTCTGTAGACAACACGCTTCAGCCCCGCCCCTTCAAAGAAAAGATTTGTTATGCTTTGAGTGCGCTTTAGCTCAAAAGAAAGAACCGACTAGTTTTTAGACCATATCTCATCAACAAATTTCATATTTTCTCGTGCTCATTTTAGTCATCATGTGGATCAACGTACATTAGCTTGAATTTTAATTCACTTGTTTAATAAAAAATTGCAATCACATATGCAATTTGTGAAGGGGAAAATAGTGAATAAAATGTGACCAGTACGATTTAAACGTGGTCTTTTAATGTGTATGAAAATGGTCAATGCTTTTAAGACAATTCAAGTTCAGGACCCGCGTCTCAATTAATGACTCCTAGAACACTTAGTTCAGGACTCGTGCCAAATCCTATTCCTCAACCACCTTATGTACCACCAACCAGAAATGATTGGGATATCTTGTTCCAACCCATGTTTGATGAGTTATTCAATCCTCCTCCAATGTTGTTTCTCCGATTCCTATTGCTGCTGCTCTGAGACCTATTGATCCAACCGGTTCACCTGTGTCAACCTTAATTGACCAAGATGCACCATCTGCAAGTAACCCGTCCACACAAGAACAAGATCAATCTCTCATTATTTCTCAAGGTGTTGAAGAATCACTAAAAACGGACATTTTCATAATGACCCACTTCACGAAACTCTTCATGAAGAATCGACTTCTCAAGGATCGACATCGAATGTGCAGCCATCCCACACTCCATTTGAACTTCTTGGTCGATGGATTAAGAATCATCCAATAGAAAATGTCATCGGAGATCCTTCTCGCTCAGACTCCACAAGAAAGCAACTTAAGACTGACGCTATGTGGTCTTATTTTGATGCCTTCCTCACTTCAGTTGAATAAAGAATTAATAAAGAAGCAATGGCTCGAAACCTCCTGATTGAAGCAATGTAGGAAGAAAATAACACAAAATGTAAATACATGCAAGTATGGGAATATTACCTATGTCCAGAATCTCGTTATGTTGATCATTGAAGTGATATTTATAAAGGTCAAAAAGACGAGTGTGGCGGGTACTAAAAAATAGAGGCTCGATTATTGCTAAGGATAGCGACAAGAGAGGGATATACTTTGAGGAATTGTTTGCACCTGTTGCCAGAATAGATGCCATTCGTATTGTCACACCCCGTAAATTTCATGTCAATATTTTAAACTACTACGATCATTATTTTGACTTTTATTCGTTATATTTGAATTTAACTTAAAACGTCATCGAACGCGTTCTGACTTTGACCTTGGATTAGTCTACGTATTATATGCATTATTTTATCATTTTAAAGTGTTACATAGTTACGCACATTTTCGTCCATCGATTTCTACATTTCGCAGGACGTTTACGGTTTTAACATTGGTATGTCAAATGGAACCCGGAAACCTAACACCTTTGCATGTAAACCCAAGTTCTATCGTATGTCTCGTGTATTTAAGTCAAGAATTTCATTCATCCCTCCCCCTATACTCCCAAATTCATGAAATACATCCACACTCTTAATTAAATAAAAGGGAATCAAACCACTTTATGGTACAATAAATATGCATACAAGTTAAGAAAGTAACATATTTGTCTTCTTCCTCCATGCTCCCAACTTCTTCTTACACAATGCACAAGGCTTGGACCACTTGAGGATGAACCAATAATAAGATAACCTTGGAGCCAAAGATAAGCTTTTGCTCCCTTTCTTTTGCTAGCGTTGGACGAACCACATGAAACCATGGGTTTCATGGTTCAAGTTTTTGTTAAGCCACAAGTCAAGCCCTAAGAAACAATTGGTTAAACCTTAAACCCTAGACATTCCCAATATAAACCCCATGATAGAAATTTAGGTCATTTCATACACACATAGCCTCAACAAAATTCTCTTCCTCTCTTTTCTTCTTTGGTGGTCACGGCACACACACACACATACATACTTTCCATACCTTTGATTTTTATCAAGATCCAACCATTCAAAATCCATTTCCTAAGCTAATTCTAAGATGTTTCCAAGTATCTAATCAAGGATTACAATGGTTTCCTTTTCAAGATCTTATATAGGTGCTTTTATTATTAAGTTGGGGTTTATCTTAATCTTCTTTTGATTACTCTTATATGAAATGAGATCTTGTACAAGATTATGACTCCTAGTATCTGTGTTAAGTTTATCTAAAGAAAATATAGTGGGTTTATAAAAAGAAATAAAGTTTTATTGTTATTTATAGTATAATAACAGCATATTGTTTATTGTGGTAAGATTGAAGAATATGAGTGTGTTTCATCAAGATTAAGATGTAGGTATTAAGTATAGATTAAGAGCTGGTTTTTATTGGTTGGTTTAGCCATGAATAGGTTTAGGTTAGAATGGCACTATTCTGATGATGTGGTAAAGTTTTTGGTGCCTTTACAAAAACGACTTGCTGTGGTCCGAATTTGTTTTGAGGTTTTCAGCACTTACAAATGTTTTCATTAGCTGAGAATGTAGTTTTTTGATAGCTCGTTTCAAATAGATAAGTTTTCATATCTCAGCACTAAAAACAGACTTAAAACGGCCGAGTTACGCTCAAATGAAACTTGAAACATTTTTTGGCAAAACGATTTTAATACGATCAGATCAGAAACTTAAATGACCATTTTGGAGCCTTTCGAGTCTGTTTCGGCTAAAGTGTAAATCACAAACATGGCCTAAAATGACGTTTCCCTTTCAAAGTCTTGAAAGTCGTGTTAAAAATGCTTTAGGAGTGAGTTAAACCTTTGTTTTCGTCAAGCTCTTTTTCGACATATGAGTTTATATATGAAAATTTTTTCAAGCACGGGACAAATTAAGGGTTAGAATCCTTTAAGTTCCAAAAACTTAGCAATAATTATGTAGCATTGAATATCATTGGTGAAGATTAGATGTTGCCTAAGACGATAAGTCGGAAACACCGAAACGTTACTAAAATAGTAAGTTTAGCGTATAAAAGCGATTGGACAAAAGGTAGAATGTGTTTATAGGTGTCACTAGTACTTTTAGGGTCAATGGAAACATCATATGTTAAGGACGGTATTAACGTCCCGAAACTTAGAACTTTCCAAAAATATAAACTTTCCAAAAATAGTAACTTTCTAAAAATGGAAACTTTTCGTAAAACACGACGTAATGTAACTATAAACCTTATACTTTCGTAATGACATTTTTTACTAAATAAACTAAAACACAAACACATATGGATGTCTTCTGGTTGATAAGCGTTTCGCTTATGGTTTCGTATATCATGTCATAGTCCTAAGACGCGTCATTCATCTAGGTCGCGGCTAGGATGATATATCATCTCTCATTTACGTGAGTATCATTCGCTCATCGCTCTAAGGTGAGTTCATAGCCCCACCTTTTTACTCATTTTGAATAAATGTTTTACAACTTTGGGGTGAGAAACATTGCTTGTTTTAAACTTTAGACACAAGTGTTTTCAGTTATCATTTCCTGTTTACGTGTTACCTAAGTAGCGATTAGACCACTATCATGCCTGAACCATCATGAACCGTTAATTACCTATGACTAATGGGATTGGTTAAGTAAGCGCGAATGTTATAAATAGATCTATTTGGGACTAAATTTAATCCCTATCCGGGTAAGCAATCACTTACATGATTTGTGTCAGATAGCAAAGCATATATATTTCATGTCAGGAATTCTTTGGGGTGTCTTGGTTAGACATCTGTAGGGCATTATCATCACTTTACATATTATATGTATCTCCTATATTAGCATCGGTGTCATGAGCTTAGCGCAACGTAAATACTTTTCATGTGATATTGTATCTGTTATAAAAGTCACATCACTTTCAAAATCTTATGGTCCAACCTTACATCAATTCAAACCTATGAATTCACCAACTTTATGTTGACCGTTTTAAGCATGTTTTTCAGGTGCTTAGGTTTGGACTTCTTTGATGTGCTATGTGGAGTCTATGTGCAAAATGATATCATCTATCAAGACCTTTCTTATCATACATTCTCGTTGTCTTTTGAAAACTTAAATACGCTTCCGAAACCTTTAATTTCATTTGAAATCTTATAAGGCAATCCATTTTTAAATAAATCATACGAGGTATAGCTTTGAAACGTCCATAAAGTCATTCTTCTTGTGCTTTGGTGATGTAATTATGACGTCACAGCCCCCAGACACGTATTCTGTCAGGCCCCCGTTTGGGGGCGTGACATACTTGGTATCCAGACCAGGTTATAAAAGAACCAGGTTGTATAAACTAGTCTGGGTCTATAACCATGTAATGTAATCCTTTCGTTCTTTTATGTCCTTATACAAAATTTTTTTTTAAAAAAACCGTTTGGGGGCTATTGCTATGGCCGTGTATACGTGAGTATCATTTTGCCTTGAGCCTCTATGATATTGGGTTTATATCTGCCGCCGTTTAAGTTCTGCATTGATGTTAGCTTTTGCGTTTATTTTTGCCCATTGAGTTCTATTTTGCATGAGCTTACGTTTAGTCTTGCGTTATCTTTTCTCCGCGTTAACGTTTTCCTTACGTATAACTTCCCCACTTTTTTATAGAATTGTTCTAATATAAATACTAAATTCTTTCTAATACATTAGTAGTGACGCAATGGTCTCTAAATTCATTTCTAAACATTGGAGTAAACACAATGAATATCTAAACTTCTCTAAGACCAATTGGAGTGAAGACAATGATCTCTAACGAATTTCCCAAGACGAAATCGTGAGTGACACGTGTCCTTTAAAAGATGTTCATGTCTTTATATAATATTGACTCTTATGAATTTTGAAAATTGTCCGAATCTGCGACCCTACGTTATCTTACTATCTCGAAACCCGAATCCAGTTTGAACCTCGCCCAACGTCAACACCTATGTCATCTCGTAATGTCTCAATCTTTCTTACTCCTCGTAACGCATAGAAACATGTCGATTAATTTGAACACGACTTTAACACGTCACCTCGTAACATTCCATTTTGGAAACACGACTTTTGAAATTCGACTTATTTTATTTTCTTCACTCAGTTCGATTATTAAGAAAATACCGACAACAAGACAAGGAATGAGTTCCACAAGGATCGAGTGTATTATAACCCAACGAATTACTTATGCTATTAAAGCTATTGATGTCTATGAGGCAAGAATCCACATAGCTCACGACTAAATGGATCAGGTCATACGTTAGGAAATCGAAGTGGTAAGGAATGCCAACAACAAAATGAAGGACAAAAGGCCGTGAGAGCTTACATTGCTAGACCAAAATTAGATATATAGGAAAATTACCCTCCTGCAACAAGTGTAAGTTGCGCCATACTGGGCCATGCATTGTGAAGTGCAATAACTACAAGAGAGTTGGCCATACGAGTAGAGATTTTAAGACGCCCGTTTCGATAACAACTTAGAGACCGTAGTGGCAAATTAGAAACCTGAGGTACCTATTACGAGTATGGAAAATTGGGACATTACAAGAGTGATTGTGTAACACCCCCATTTTTGACATATAGCAGCGGAAGCTAATCCGGGGTATAACTTCATGGATCAACAGACATAATCATAGAAAATGACTCGTAAAGAGACATTTTGGAAAATTTTGTTATCATTTATTTATTCATCAGATTTTTTACAAAAAGAGGTCCCAAAACCTAGAAACATAAAGTTTGAATGATAACAATTTAGCCATCTTCAAGTCTGTGCCACTCCGTGCCATAAGTTTCTCAATTACCTGAGATTAACATGCTAAAAAGGTCAACACAATGTTATGAAATTCATAGGTTTATGATAAATAGGTTGAATACAAGTCATCATAGACAGTGGGTTTACATTGTTTATACACCTATAATAAGTAAATAATTGAAATGAGTACAATTATCATAGAAAACAATATTATTGCCCTAAGCTCATGACATCAATACGTTAACATGGAAATCACCGTAGTGACATTGGTTGAAGAACAAATATCCTCGTGGAAAAGTAACTTGCCAAAGTTACTCATTATTATCAAATATAGTGCTATTGGTACCAAAAGTATAGGCACACCAACGGGATCCGGTATCACACCCTGATAGATCTATCCATAATATTCGCGTTTACTCGAAAGTAATTAATGGTTCATGATTAAGAAATATTGGCAGTAAAGGTGACTTAGGCAATAATAAAATTAGGATAGCATACAGTTAGAAAAATACTAGCATTCATGGTTTAAGCATGTATCCCCCTCGCGGGTTTATAAAGTATTCAAAATATTTAAAAGCGAGGCTATGAACTCACCTTAACAGGGAAATCTGATTGATGGCAAAAGTATATGTAACTAATAGTAACCCCATCGCTCGTCACGTAACTTAAGGGTAAAGTCAAGTCTTAGTGTGAATTGCTTAAGCTTTCAAAACTATATAAAGTATAACATACATCTTACTTTGATTAAATTAATTTATGGAAATATTGTATCACAGTTCGGGCTATCATAATCAGAGCCATTAGTAAACGATTGAGGACGTTCAGGACTACTTTAAATCGTAAATCCCAACAAACCGTAAAAACGTATACCAAATGAAAACCCTCACAAGAAATTCCCTAGTAACGTGAATGATTAAGATTTAAGTTTCTTTCAAAAGCGATCGAAGATAAGTTACGTTAAATATAATAAACGTATTTGTTTATAATGCTCGATCGAGTGATTAATAATGATAAAATATGTCGGGTTTTAATAAAAATCACGTCTTATAATATTTAATATATATTTTTTATAACTAATATAACTAATATATAAAAATGTATAACGAATATAATATGAATACGGAAATACATATATAAAAATCTATATACTATATATATATAAATATATATATATATAAAAATATATAATTGAACCTTCAACTTTGAAACTTGGCAGATAGGTCCATATAACTTTAGGAATATGACATATTCAGCCCCTCTAGTTAAATTTCAAAAATATTTACAATATATAACCCCTGCCTGGGAATTTAATTTGCAAAACAGTCCAAAAACCTAAAATGATATTTTGAAATCAAGAGAGTTTGCACTTAATGCTTATAGATATAAACTAAAATAAAGTAGAGTTGTTAAGAGCTTATAGCTTTATGAAAAATGGCTGTGGATTGAAAAAAAAAAATCCAAACTAGTGAACGTTTTAGGGTTTTAAAACAATTCGAATGGGTTTGATGTTCAAGGCTCTTAACAAAGAGTTCCTTCATGATCTAATAGAGTTTTATGAACAACCTAAAATAGTAGCAAAGCTTATAGGACGAGTAGAAAAAGCTTACAACTTGAAAATGGACAAAATGGAGGTTTTTGGTTCATGAGCTGTAGAAGAGTTCTAAGCTACTTCCTTGGAACTCAAGGTTTCTAAACACACCTTTGGGACTTCAAAACTTTTGCAATTGCCATGCAGAGCAGATATTAAGTGAGAGAAGTGTTTTGGAAAGAATGATAAGAGTGTAGTTTTGGTTCGCCAATTTATAGTACAAGAAATAACTTTAGTGCCCAAGATCTAGCCTTGGTGTGGTGGCTTAGTTAAAGATTATGAGTCATGGCAGCTTACTAGGGTGACTACTGAAGGCTATGGAGTGACTATAGAGAGCTAGAGTGATAGTAAATAAACAATTCAGAGGTGGAAGGAGATGGAAAGTATAGCGGTGATGACTAGTTTTTGACAGACTTGCTAGCTAAGTTGGGTGATAATTTGTAATAGAGTGTTGCTTGTAGGTGGTTAGAGTGTGTGATGTGTGTGAGGTCATGTGATGAAGGAGTGGTGGTGTGTCATGTAGGAGCTTGAGTGTTTATTTAGTTTATACATGGCTGTTTTTGGACAGCCAACATCAGTCCCGGGAATTTGGTTGCCATTTACAAACCGTAATTCCGATCAACCTCAAACCAGTGAGCATGGTTAGATATTTGAGTCCTCTACAACTTTTAGTTTTACATATTCATGGGTTACTATACAAAAATCTAGAGATAACAGCCATTTACTACAGGTGTGCAGAATTTGCTCATCCTTTGGCCATTTCGACTATAACTAATTCATCTGATATCGAATTGGGTTGAGTCCATCGGCAAAATGATCACAAGACATAGGGCTACAACCTAGTATTTTCACTTAATATCTAGAACCTATTGATTTTTCTCAGATCCTATGTTTTATCAACCGATCATATTTCTTGAAAACTATGAATTAGTTTAAGGGTGTAATGGGTTTGCTATGGTTTTATGATTTTGGTTTAGGGTTAGATGAATTAGGGTTTTAGAATTAGGGTTTAGAAGTTGTGCATTGGGTATTTGTACCTTGTGTTAAAGTGGTGGTAAGATATAAACATGATTTAGGAGGTAAAACGACCTAGTTTGTATTTCATGCACAATTGACTTGTACATTGGGTTTTAGAAAGTTGTAACTTGATTTAGGAGGGAAAAGATATTCAAATGTTGTGCATTGATACTTGTATACATGCTTTAAAGGCTTGTACATTCATTTTATATGTATACATTACATATAATTAGGGTTTTGATATAAACGTTTAACGTTTAATGCCTGTTTTGATATAACGTCTTGAAAAGTACGTTAAATGGTTAATGTACTTGGTAAAAATGATATTAAGATATTGACTTGACATATTAGGAGGTTTACATGATATAAACATAGATATAGATGGCATAGGTAGGTTGTGTGAGCTCGTTAACTTTAGTTATGCAAGTAATGTAATTAAGCAAAAAAATTCCCCGTAAAAAGGTGGTTCATATATAATAGATAGATAGTACATTGCATCTAACTTAATATATGTATATTTACATTGATGAAAATTGCGGATTGTTTTAATCCCCCATCCTTACAGAAATCTCGTCCCGAGATTTAATTGGACGTTGAAGTGATGTTTGAAAACAGATAAGGATATTTGGCACGAATTTCATCTTCACGTTCCCATGTAAACTCAGAATTCCATCTTACTTTGATTATAGGAATGCATCTTTGTCTTAGTTGCTTGACTTCTCGATCCATAATCTCCACTGGTTCTTCCACATAGTTAAGTTTGTCATCAAGCCAAATTTATTTCATTGGAATGACGAGGGATTCGTTACATAAGCTTTTCTTAGAAACGTGGAAAGTACTGTTGTCTGTTTTTCAGCACTGACTTTTGTAATGCCCTTTCTTTCCACATGCATGACAAGTTACAGACACTGATAGAAGGTTGCTTCCCGTGGCTGGTCCCAAAGGAGGGAAAATTACTGGGAAAGGTAAAATAAGAACTGGTAAATTAGATTTTGAAGATGTGTATTTTGTAAAGGAACTATAGTTTAACCTCTTTAGTGTCTCACAATACGTTTCGTGACATAGGAAGATAGTGTTTTTTTTACTGATTCGGAATGTGTTGTTCTGTCTCTAGACTTTAGTTAACTGATGAAGTCTGTTTTCTTAATGTTCTAGAAAAGGATAGATGTATAGTGTTGACTTAATGAATGTTGTTCCTCATGGAGGTCTTTACTTGTCTCTTTGCAAAATGCCATACCGATGAATCTATCTTTAGAATCGGAGGCTTGGACATTAAATTTCAAACAATGGAATAAACTTAGTAATGAGAAAGAAAACCTTGTAAGAGGTTTACCTTCAAAAGTTTATGAAATTAATGAAACCTGTGTTGCTTGTCAGAAGGGAAAGCAACACAGAGCTTCTAGTAAGACCAAAACAGTCAGTTCAATCAGCCAACCATTACAAATGTTGCACATGGATTTGTTTGGCCTAACATTTTTAAAGAGTTTAATGAAAAAGATGTACTGCCTAGTTGTCACAGATGATTTTAGTAGGTTTAGTCGGGTTTTCTTTTTAGTCACAACTTCTGAGATCCTTAAAACATTCATAACAGGCATAGAAAATCTAATAGACCTTAAGGTGAAAGTGATTAGATGCGACAATGGGACTGAATTCAAGAATAGGGTTATGAATCAGTTCTGTGAAATTAAGGATATTAAGAGGGAATTTAGTGTTGCTAGGACTCCACAACAAAATGGAGTAGCAGAAAGGAAAAATAAGACGCTAATAGAGGCTCCTAGGACTATGCTAGCTGATTCAAAATTACCAACAACTTTCTGGGCTGAAGCAGTTAATACTGCTTGTTATGTCCAAAATAGGGTGTTAGTTATCAAGCCTCACAATAAGACCCCTTATGAACTTTTTCTAGGTAGAAAACCTACCTTATGCTTTAAATAAAATAAAAATAAAAAAAAAAACTTCATGAGACCCATTTAGGTGTCGTTACATTACCTTAATACTAAGATCACTAGGTAAATTTGTATGGAAAGATTGTATGTAAGGGCTTCTTTGTTGGATAATCTACCATTAGTAATGCATTCAGAGTATTCAACTGTCTTATTAACTTGAATGTAGGAATAGAACTTGCTTATGTACTAATTTATAGTGGAAAATACAATCTAAATATTGCAGGAAGTGGATCTAATTAGCTTCGCTTTTTTTTTGATATAGATGCACTAATAAATTCTATGAACTATAAGCCAGTTGTTGTAGGGAATCAGTCTAACGATAATGCAGGTACAAAAGCATGTGCTGATGCAGGTTAAACTAGAGTGGAGTGGAAGACTGTACTGGCAAGATTACATACTGCTACTTTATGACTCAGATCACCCATTCTTCTTCTAGTCCAAAGGATTCTCCTGATGCTGGATTCAAACCATTAGGGGAGGAGGAAATGAAGGATGTTGAAGATCCAGGGAATAAAGGTGGTATTCCAAGTATAGAGGAGCCAAGAATTAATCAAGAAAAGGATGCAAGTGTTAACAACACTTAACAATTAATTAATATGTTAGTCTAATGCTTAATGTGCTAGCATAGAGGATAATGCTGTTGATGAGAATATAGTTTATAGATGTGCTGATGATCCAAATATACTCGATTTAGAAGAAATTGACAGATTTAGTGATGCTAAAAATGATGATTCATGGGCTGACATAAACAATTTGGATACATACTTCCAAGTCAGTCATGTTCCTACTACAAGAATACATAAGGATCATCCTCTTAATCAAGTCATTAGAGATCTGCAATCAGCTACTCAAACAAGACAGATGACAAAAAATTTGGAGGAATATGGGTTTGTTAGTACTACTCTTAAATAAAGAACAAGCCATAAAGACCTCCAAAATTGCTTGTTTGCTTGCTTTTTATCACAAGAAGAACCCAAAAAGGTAGTTTAAGCATTGAAGGATCCAAGCTGGATAGAGGCTATGCAGGAAGAGCTTCTACAATTCAAGCTACAAGAAGTTTAGACTTTGGTATAGTTACCTAATGGAAAGAGAGCTATAGGAACTAAATGGGTCTTCAGAAACAAAAGGATGAAAGGGGTATTGTGATTAAGAACAAAGCAAGATTGGTTGCACAAGGGTACACACAAGAAGAAGGAATTGATTATGATGAGGTTTTTGCTCCTGTTGCCAGAATTGAAGCAATTAGGCTATTCTTAGCCTATGCCTCATTTAAATACTTTTATGGTGTACCAGATGGATGTCAAGAGTGCTTTTCTTTATGGAAAGATTAAAGAGGAAGTCTATGTTTTTCAACCACCAGGTTTTGAAGACCCAGACTTCCCTGATAGAGTTTACAAAGTAGAAAAAGCTCTTTATGGTTTGCATCAAGATTCCAGAGCTTGGTATGCGACCATGTCCACTTATTTGTTAGAAAATAGGTTTCAGAGAGGATAGATAGACAAAACTTTGTTTATCAAGAGGGACCAAGATGATATTCTGATAGTACAGGTATATGTAGATGATATCATTTTTGGGTCTACAAAGAAGAAGTTATGCACAGAGTTTTGAGATGGTGATGCATAAGAAGGTTTCAGATGAGTTCTATGGGTTGAACTCACATTTTTTGAGGACTACCAAAGTGAAGTGAAAGGAAGATGGGATTTTTATAAGCCAAGACAAGTATGTGACTGAGATTTTGAAGAAATTTAGCTTTAGTGATTTCAAAACAGCAAGCACACCCATGCAGATGATAAAGACATAGATGAACACATGTATAGATCAATAATTGGCCCATTGATGTATCTTACTTCTTCAAGACTAGATATAATGAAGACTAATCAAATAACATACTTGAAAAGAGGAGGAAAGTTGTTTTAGAAAGAGAGAGGGTTGGGAATGAACACTTAGTGAGAGAAAGTAATAACATATATTAATGTATGGCAAAATGAGCAACCAACCACCTATCTAAGGCATGAGAGTGTTTATATAATTAACAATTTGATGGTGGGCTTGGGCTTGCCATGGTTTATCCATGGGCCTTTAGCTTATCTAACTATGTAAGTTTCAAAAATTACTTAACAGCTAACGCACAGTTATATATGGAAGTGAACGGACACTGTCCTAGGAATTTCGATATATTCCTAACAATCTCCCCCTAAGGGTGTAGCTCCATTTAAATAAAAAACTTAAACTTAGAATGCTAGGCTTTAACTTTAGTCATATCTCGTTTTACTTCAATCATTAATTCTTGTGTTTGATTTGTAGTGTCATAGATTTAGGTTCTTGAGCTTGTTCTTAGGCTTGTTTGAATGTGATCTTGAACACTTGGAATTCATCAACAGACATAATCTCGTTTATGTCATCTTGGGAAATTTAACACCATGTGATCCTTGCTATCCGCCTCATTTAATTTATAAACTGTAGGATCCCGTAATCACTTCATAACATATATCATACACGAATCCACCTAGAAATTAGAGAGAGAGAGAGAGAGAGAGAGAGAGAGTTGATCTTTTAGAGAGAGAAAGAGGAGAGAGAATTGAGAGAGAATGAGAGAAAATGGAAAATGAAATAATATTAGAATGATCAACTAACTTTTCCAAAGAGGAAAAGTTACTTATATACCCCGACACATTAAGTGACGTTCGGGATAATTGACTAGGACCCGGGCTCGGGTTTTGCTTGGGATTAAACCCGAAACATATACAATATTAGATTAACTATCGAGCCCGATTCCCGATATTATACTATTACAACATTAACTAATTAAATGACCGAGACTCGTACACGTAATGAACGAACTTCCAGTTCGGCTCAATATTTTGAGGCTAACAATCTCCCCCGAAGTGAGTTCATTGATGACACTCCTTCATGAGATCAATGAGATTGCTTTTGTCGTTAAGCTCATGTGTTCTTGGTCTTTCTTTTTGTTATTAGTTGTAGGTTTGTTCCTTCATGCTTTGTGATCTTGACTTTGAGCCTTTGTCATTGTCTTTATCGTCTATGCCATCTTGCGATCTTGTGTCTTTGACCAACATTCTCATACTATGCCTCATCTTGAAAGCTTCAAATCAGAGTTTTCATGATAGATTGTCTTTGTAGAATGAGCATGAACATGTGGTAATGAATTGACTTTGGTTGATTGGGATACTGTCACCACCATTTTAACCTGCAGGTTTACGTTAGTGATAATCGATAAAATTGATTTGAAAATCAATCGACATATTACTTGTAAAAGCATTTTTGTAACACATCGAGAGTTTTAAGCTTCTATCAAAATTCATCAACCGTCAATTCATTTATTGGACCAAATCGATATCCAGTTGTCACAAGTTTGATTCATATAGAATCTCGCAAGTCACCTACCAAAAGCTTGTTTGATGCTGGCTCAAGCAGGATTTCCATCTTCATTGTGAATACATTAGTATCACTCGGATGTTCTGGCAAATATCACAATGATATTGCGTAGGACTCTTGACAACAGCTTGTGAACCTGATGATGTTCAACAAGTGTTTGAATGGAATGTTGTCCTATCGAAGATTTTGATTGCCTCTTGGCTCTAGACTCGATTAGTGCATTTTGGTTTTAGTAATCGGAGGCTGGAGCAGACTGCCACCTATTCAATATCAACTATCTCGGAGTGAGATGTCAATAGATAACGTATGTATCTCCGTGACAAATGTGATAAGTTTCTGTTAAGAGAAACCTGAATGGCTGGGAAGGGTTGTGCATTGCATCGGTGGGTCCATGATGTCATTTTCAATGTCAGCATTCAACTTGTGATTCTGACAGCATATGTATTGACCCGGTTTCTGCCTTAAATTGTGTGGAGGGCTTCTTTCTTTAGACCCTTTATCCATACATTTCTTTTTCATTCTTCAACGCCTTCAATGCTTACCAAGACGTCATTACTAACACCTTGTTGTGATTGTTCTAGTGTTAACTCAATCTTAGTCGGCATTATTCCCATATACATTCATCTCCAATCATACCTAAATTATCCTTGGGTAGATCCTCCGGTTCTGGTTGGATCATAGGATTGATTCCTAACCTAACCACCTTATGACTTCAGAATCGTCGTGAAATTAAGATGTTGTTGGGTATAAGATCGAACCATAAAACCTTTTCTTCAGCACATTGAGTCGAATAGATCATATTTTAATTACATTGGCTTTCTACCCATGTCAAAATCCATTAGTAAAAGTCGACTACTTTATAACGAAATGACAAACAACTTCAATCATTTTAGAACAATTTGTCAACAAACTTGGTCTAATCATACTAGTAGTGCATTTCCTAACCCAACTGCCAAGAGTATGGAAGTTTTGATCAATTTTAGAAAGTTACCATATTGGTCCCTAAGGCTTAATGGGCCTTAATTCCCATTAAACCTACTCTGATCATTGACTTTAAACTATAACCTAAGATCCATACAGCCCAATAGCCCTTTTATGAAAACTCAATGGACTTTAAACTGCCAATTCGAAAGCCAATATTACACTACATCTTCATAAAACCAAACACAAGGACTGAATTTGCCATAAGCCCATAGTTTAAAATTCTTTTACCTCGTTCAGTTAAAAATATGCGGGAAAAGAAGTTACACTATTCATCCATCTTCCCAAACGTGCCCCCTCCTCAAAACAAAGGGCTTTTATCAATTAAAGGGTGCAATAGTCAATTCGGGCTAAAGTACACCTTGGCAAGTTAAAACGTCATCAAAGGCATCCTATTGGCTAATCCCAACAAAGAATGACATGGTGGAAGAGAGGAAAGCACAAGGAAAGGGTCATTTTACACTAAATCTACTCTCAGAGAAAGCACAGGGTGTCACAATCACGGATTGCCACGCTA
The DNA here is from genome assembly GCA_026074375.1 of Tanacetum coccineum. Classification (NCBI taxonomy): domain Eukaryota; kingdom Viridiplantae; phylum Streptophyta; class Magnoliopsida; order Asterales; family Asteraceae; genus Tanacetum; species Tanacetum coccineum. The sequence goes on along the minus strand of BQNB010010585.1, from coordinate 7,166 downwards.
GCAATCCGTGTGTGCACATATGTGATCCAACGGCCAAAACTAATGATCCAATCATTGAAGGAATTTAAGGGATGTGATTGAAAGGGACGTGGGGAGTGCTCAGACCCCTAGAAGCTTCATCAATGGACTATAAATTACCCACACCTATCACACACACACCATCTAGAATTAGTAGCTTTTAGTTTAGCTTAAATTTTGTTTTTAGCCTAATGTAATTTTTCTTAAAATGGTTTGTAATTTCCTTTTTAAAGTAATGTAATCAAAGTTTTTAGTGAATGAAAGTCAGTTTTACATTTGTCATAAGCTCTTTTAATTTCACTTATAAGTTTTCATTTACCTCTCAAATGTTAAATTTAAAGCTACTATTACCTATAAGCTCTCAATAGCTCTAATAAGTCCTTTAAGCTTTATTAATTTCGCATAAACAAGTCTTAATTACACCTGCAACTAAAATAAAGATTATCTATCGAGCCTGATTCCTGATATTATCCTGTTACAACATTAACTAATTAAAGACCGAAGCTCCATCATAGAGTGACCGAGCTTTTTTGTTCGACTCAATAAATTGAGGCTAACAATCTCCCCCGAAGTGAGGTCTTGAACACGGGAACGAGCCCCCGAAGTGAGTTCATTGATGACACTCCTTCATGAGATCAGTGAGATTGCTTTTGTCGTTTAAGCTCGAGTGTTCTTGGTCTTTGTCTTCGTTGTAATCTTGTTCCTTCATGCTTTGCGATCGGCTAAGCCATCTTGCGATCTTGTGTCTTTGACCAACATGCTCATACTATCGCATTATCTTGAAAGCTTTATTTCGTATGTCTTCGTAGATTGAGCATTTGAATGGGATTGAGGTTGCCGTTACCACCGTTTGACCTACAGGTTTACGTTAGTGATAAACAAGAATTAGTTAACGTTGTAATAGGAAAGTATCAGGAATCGGGCTCGATAGTTAATCTAATATTGTATATGTTTCGGGTTTAATCCCAAACAAAACCCGAGCCCGGGTCCTAGTTAAATATCCCGCGCGTCACATTAAATGTGTAGGGGTGTATATATATTTAGATATTTTCTAAAAATGGTCAAAGACAAAAGATCGCAAGATGGCAAAGACGATAAAGACAATGACAAAGGCTCAAAGTTAAGATCGCAAAGCATGAAGGAACAAGCCTACAACAAATAACGAAGACAAAGACCAAGAACACTCGAGCTTAAACGACAAAAGCAATCTCACTGATCTCATGAAGGAGTGTCATCAATAAACTCACTTCGGGGGAGATTGTTAGCCTCAATTTTATTGAGTCAATAAAGGAAGCTCGTTCCCGTGTTCAAGACCTCACTTCGGGGGAGATTGTTAGCCTCAATTTATTGAGTCGAACAAGGAAGCTCGGTCACTCTACGATGGAGCTTCGGTCTTTAATTAGTTAATGTTGTAACAGGATAATATCGGGAATCGGGCTCGATAGTTAATCTAATATTGTATATGTTTCGGGTTTAATCCCAAACAAAACCCGAGCCCGGGTCCTAGTTAAATATCCCGCGCGTCACATTAAATGTGTAGGGGTATATATATATTTAGATATTTTCTAAATATCTAAATATATATAGATATTTTCTTATTTGAAAATATCTAGTTTTTATTATTTTCAATATCTAAATTTCTTAATCTCTCATTTCTCTCTCTCTATTTTTTCGTCTCTCTCTCTCCTTCTCTTTTCTAGTTCGTGTTTCGGGTTATGAAGTGAAAGTGGTTAATCGGGTTCCTACAAGATCTATTCATATCAATCGCGCTTACAATCTAGTAATTAACAGTTCATGATGATGGGCATAGTGGGTTATAGTTACTAAGACAAACTCGTAATATTTA